>JAVXUO010001290.1:0-115153 GCA_033065855.1 Escallonia rubra | reverse complement strand
TAGTATTTTAAATATATTGATTCATTATCTAGGAAACTAAAGAAGACTTCCAAAAAAAATGAGGGGTGCTATGGCCCCCCCGGTCATGGGGGTGGTCCGCTCCTGATCGTTCATCATGTGTGGAAGAAGCATAAAACGGGAGGCATGCAAATTGCGTAGCTAATTTATTAACTGTCGTAGAAGGTTCATCGATTTTAACATTGATTGTACCATCTCTCAGTCGATGTTAGGTTTGATTCGATTGGACTTGGGTCATTGTGTCATCAAAAAGTTAAGCGACTTAACTTTGTTGGGCCAAATCGGGTCATTTCCTTTTTTTATATTATTATTATTATTATCATCGTAATCATCATCATGCGTGTTGCTTTTGCCTCCACAGATGATTACCGAGCAAAACAAAATTGAAAACATATAACACTCCAAAAATCAGCAACCTCACAATTTTGAGATGGTCCCCACAATAATCATACAGAAGAACAAAAAGAAACCAACGAAAGTCTCTTCAAAAATTGTGGCCTCATACTCTTCACACTCCAAAAGGGTATTCGGGTCATTCCATTTGTTAGAAGGAACTTCGTGGAAACCGGGCGAAGGGGTCTAATCCGTAATAAACTCCACAAACCACGGGCAAACAACTCACAAGCTTGTTATATAAACCTTGCGCGTCTGCCCTTGTATTCCTTCACGATAGCCCTATTTTTCCTTCGGAAAGCCAAAGCCGCCACAAAAAGAAGTTACGAATCAGTTCCCGTAGGGTTTCAAGCTAAAATCCGACCATTGTAAGTCCGATTGTATTGCTTCAAATCTGTATGTATAAATCGCTTGTACATTGTTTGGTTTCTGATTTGTGTATATATTTTTTTTGTCTTTGGTTTTAGGTTTTTTATCGAGGATTTCGGCGGACTGGTTCTATTGTCTTGAAGCGAATTAGATTTAATATTGTAAGTACTGATATGAGGCGTTTCGTGATCTATTTTGATTTGGGATTTTTTAAGATCTGAGAATTTATTTACCGATTCCTTTTTGTTTTGTAATTTGTGATATCCATGATGTTAAATGTAGATTCCACTGCCATTTTGCGTCTATGTTATCTGTGTTGAATTTATATGTTCAGTCAATTGAATCTGGGATTTTACTGGTGATTGATTTATATCGTTGACCCAATTGAGCCATAGTTTTGTTTGTAGGGTTGTTAGGTATTGGTAGAACAGGGTATCGGTAGAAAGGGTCAACTGAGGTTCCAATGTAGTTGTCATCTGAATCTCAAAACCTGGTGAACATGGCTTGGAACCCATGTCTAATCAAGTTTTGGTAGCCCATTATCTAGGGTTTAGTTAGTGATTGGTTGGGATTGTTGGCTATTGTTTTGTACGGAATATCTTGCTTGAGATTACAATTCCAACAGTTGATTTTTGAGATCAAAGAATATCTAAACCTGGCAAATTTGGCGTGTATATTTGTTCTCTCCCGTGCCTGTTATGGAATAAGTGTTTACTCATCTAGGGTTTGTTGCTGATTGGTTGTGATTGCTGGCTATTGTTGATGCGTGTTTGTGGAGTTGATAGTTAAGATTTTTACATTGATTGCGCTTCCACATGTATGATAGAACATTTGTTACCCCCTTGCTCTGGTTATTTTTTGGCAATTTCTGCTCTTCTTTCTTCTCCCTTGTTAAAGAGGGCCTCATGCATGTTTTTATGCAGTGTTTTATGTATATGTTTTGGATTATGCTTATGATTTTTTTTTTCCTGATCCGTCAGATGATTTATTCACATTCTTTATACTCCTTTATTCTATCATATTGTAACCTAAGAAAACTAAATGATTTGAAAGTAGGGCCAATTATAACTCATATAAGTCTTGTAAATTGTTCTCTTTGTTCTCTTTGTCTATTCAATTACATCTATGCTATCTTCTGCAATTTTATTCGTCTTTTGTTTTCCTTGTTTTGTCCTTTGGTATCCAAATGATATAAATATGGTAGCATGCAGCTTCAGATTTTTTGATTGACATAAGTTTGTTCAGTTTCCGATTTGCCCTTTCAGGTTATTGAAATTCTATTTTTATTTTTAAGTACTTTTGCTTAGTGCTGATTTCATCAATCTTTTTTTTTATCTTAGCAGGCAAAACTGAATGTTTTAATGGAGACTAAAGGTGGGAAGAAGTCTAGTAGTAGTAGTAGTAAATCTTTATTTTACGAAGCCCCCCTTGGATACAGCATTGAAGACGTTCGACCCAACGGCGGAATTAAGAAATTCAGATCTGCTGCATACTCCAACGTAAGTTTTTGGTACTTTAGGCTTATTTGTTGTATATTTTACTACTGGGAATTATATTGTACTGATATACTCTTTATTTATTTTTCCTTCTGCAGTGCGCTCGCAAACCATCCTGATATACCCCCAAGTTCTCTCTTCTTCGCGTCATTGGGCGTGGTTAATTAGCTTTAGTCATTTTTGGTTTCGTTTTTTTATCCCTGCTCTCCTTTTCTTTCTTTCTCGACCACTTTCCT
Source organism: Escallonia rubra (assembly GCA_033065855.1). NCBI lineage: Eukaryota > Viridiplantae > Streptophyta > Magnoliopsida > Escalloniales > Escalloniaceae > Escallonia > Escallonia rubra. The sequence continues at coordinate 112,641 of JAVXUO010001290.1, read as the reverse complement.
GTTTCTCGACTTCTGATTTGTTGCCCCTTTTGAGCCTTAGACCTTTTCAAAGCAATGGCGTTGGAAGTTTCTGCTATCGGTTTTGAAGGTTACGAAAAGAGGCTTGAAATTTCCTTCTTCGAGCCTAGCATTTTTTCTGATCCTGAAGGAAAGGGCCTTCGAACTCTTTCCAAAGCCCAGTTGGATGAGATTCTTGGTCCTGCTGAGTGCACGATTGTTTCTTCTCTGTCAAATGAGCATGTTGATTCTTATGTCCTTTCAGAGTCAAGCCTCTTTGTGTACCCTTACAAGATCATCATCAAAACCTGTGGGACGACAAAGTTACTTAAGTCAATCCCACCTATTCTGAAATTGGCTCGATCGATTTCCCTCCGTGTTCAATCTGTTCGATATACCCGTGGTAGCTTCATTTTCCCTGGAGCTCAGTCATATCCTCATCGCAGCTTTTCAGAGGAAGTCACTGTCCTTGATAGCTATTTCGGGAAGCTTGGTTCTGGCAGCAAGGCTTATGTAATGGGCAGTTTTGAGAAACAGCAGAAGTGGCATGTGTACTCTGCATGTGCCGGATCCGTTCACCATGCTGCCCCTGTATACACACTCGAGATGTGTATGACTGGTTTGGACAGGGAGAAGGCCTCTGTCTTTTACAAAAGTGATTCAGGTTCAGCCGCTCTGATGACTGATAACTCCGGTATAAGAAAGATTCTTCCGGACTCCAAAATCTGTGATTTTGAGTTTGATCCCTGTGGCTATTCCATGAATGCCGTTGAAGGAGCTGCTATTTCTACCATTCACGTTACACCTGAAGACGGCTTCAGCTATGCGAGCTTTGAAGCAGTCGGATATGATCCGAAAGCTGTTGACCTGGACCAACTGGTCGGGAGGGTGTTGATGTGTTTTGAACCCAGGGAGTTCTCTGTTGCAGTGCATGCTGATGTTGGGTTTGATTTGCTTGCGCAGACGTGCACTCTTGACGTAGATGGCTACCATCTGGGCGAGGTTAGTCATGAAGAGCTTGGAATGGATGGTTCCGTTGTTTACCAGAAGTTCGTCAAGGCCGCCAGCTGTGGATCTCCTAGATCTGTTCTGAAGTCTTGCTGGAAAGAGGAAGAGAAAGAAGAAAAGGAGTGGTAGTTTGGAGGGTTTCCCTTTTAAAATGCTGTTATGTTATTTACTTTCAACAAACAAAGCCATTACGGCAGGTGTCAACATAGTCAAGAGTATCAGTAGTCAGTACCATTTCATTCGACTTTTAATATGGCTTTTTGTAATGAGGTGGATCATAATTCAGATCCGGATTTGGATTGTGCACCGCTAATTTATTGATTAGCGGAGATGATTATTATTCAATAAAGGATCATTGTTTAAGTAGAAATGCTTTGTATTTGCACTTGATTCAGTTCTTTCTAGCTTCTTTAGATTAAAGTGAAGATGAGTCGCACAGATCCTGTTATCCAGCATTGTCTGATTGTTAATTTTGTTTGCAAGCCAGCTTATTTTGACCAACCCCGGAGGAAAGAATAAAAGATGAACAGGACTGGCGATTGTCTAGTTGGATGCGCCAAGGCGTCTGTGGCTCTGTGCGTCCGAGGACCAGTTTGGATGATTTGTGAATATCTTTCGGCAAAAGGAGCCAAGAAAGGTAGAATAGGCTAGATCGGACTAGTTTGAATGATCTGTGAATATCTTTCGGCAAAAGGAGCCATGAAAAGTAGAATGGGTTATATAGCTAACAGTCTTAGATTTTGTTGGAATTATTGGTCTTGAACCATCCGATATTAAGAGGATCTTCCTTCATATTAACTAACTGCACAACCTTGCACGCAATGAACGACACATGAAGGACCATTGTCTTTGTAGATATCTTGGGAATATTTAAACCGCACTCTTTCTTTCGTTTGCATACAATTAATCAACTATGTGCAATCTCAATCAGTTGTGTTCCTCCCCAAAGAAGTTTTCTAGTGCAGCGATGTAACTGCACAATTGGCCTCTAATGAGTTAGAAGACTGCATCTGCTTGGCCTAGGTCGAGACGGTAGATGTTACCAACTTGCCAAGGATCGGATGGCTCTACACACCACACCACGGAGATTCACGGGCCCAAGTTGTTGGGGTAATTTATGGTACGACCTTGGCCAATAAGAAATACTTTCTATCTAATTCGTACTGAGATATACATTTTAAATTGTGGCAATTTCACAACAAGTGGCTGTAGTTTAGTGGTAAGAATTCTACGTTGTGGCCGTAGAGACCTGGGCTCGAATCCCAGCAGCCACACTTCATCTGTTTTGATTTCTTGTTCAATCACTTGTCCCGTTAGTACAAATGTTGTGTGCTTGCATTTGAATTTTGCTGGGGGTAGGGAGGGGACCACGGAACAATATGCTTTCTTTAGCACTCACATGCTGAATTTCTAGCCATCTAGGCAATTCAGGACACACACACACACTGAATTTCTAGCCATCTAGGCAATTTAGGGAACACACACACACGGCGCTTTCTGATGGAGCTTCTAAGTTCTTGTTGGTAGAGCTACAAATGAACGAGTATTCGGCTCGTTTAGGAAAGCTCAAAGTTTGTTTTAATAGTGTTCAAATTCGGCTCGTGTTCGTCACGAGCTCCAAATCCATACCCGAACTTGTGTTCGCGAAATTTATGCAAAAATGAGCAAAGCTTGGCTTGACTCGTAAAAAGAAATTAAAAAAAAATCAAGAAGTTAATCCACTTGTACTAATCAAAAGCCCTACTTTTTACTTCTAACCGTAAAAAAGCCTAAAACAATGGACGATTAGGTTTAGGTTTAAATTCGGTTTCGGTTTGGACTATTTGGATTGGGGTTTTGAAATAACTGTGCTCAATGATTGGGCTTATGAAATAATCGGGTTTATAATAACTGAACTTTTCACGAGCTTGTTTATGAACGATTTTGGTTGTTCATGTTCGGCTCGTTTATTAAACAAGCCCAATTTTTTTGTTCATGCTCGGTTCATTTGTTTAATAAGCGATCATGAACGAACTTTCATTGAACAAGCCACGATCTTCTAAGTTCTTGTTGCTGGGTCTGCAAACGAACGGGTACTTGGCTCTTGGCTCGTTTAGCAGAGTTCGAACTCGTGTTCATTTATTTTAATAGTGTTCAAGCTCGACTCATGTTCGTCACGAGCTTTATATCCATGTTCAAACTTGTGCTCGCTAAAATTTACGCAAACTGAGCAAAGCTCGGCTCGTCTCGTAAAAAGGAAATTAAAAAAAAAATCAAGAAGTGAATCCAATTGTATAAATCAAAAGGCATAATTTTTTTTTCCAACAGTAAAAATGCCTAAAACAATCAATGATTATGTTTAGGTTTAGATTTGGTTTTGGTTTGGAATATTTGGATTGTACTTATGAAATAACTGTGCTCAATGACTAGACTTGGTGAAATAATCAGGATTATAATAAACGAGCTGTTCATGAGCTTTTTCATAAACAATTTTGGTTGTTCATGTTGGGCTCCTTTATTAAACGAGGTCAATTTTTTTTGTTCAAGTTTAGTTCATATGTTTAATAAGCGATCATGGATGAACTTTCATTGAACAAGCCACAAGCTTGTTCTCGAAAAGTTCGGTTCGCTTGCAGCTCTATTTGTTGCAAGTCTTTGGATTTGGCTTAGACACTTTCTATGCTGATCAGTTGGCTAAACAATCTCACTCACTTGATCTGTATTCTTGTTGCTTCCTGATATCAGTTGATGAAATTGGGAGGACTCTTGTGCCTAACTTCTAGTATACACATTTTGGTTGTTGCCCTTAAGTCATGAGCATGTTGTGCTTATTCGGTTGACCGAAGAAACGGTATATTTTGACCAATTCTTTTGAGGGGGATATTTTTAAGATCGTTTTAACTTTCAATCAACAAACTGAATTTTCACGGTCATTGTCATATTCTCAAAGATATAATTGTCATTGCTATACATGTTACAACCATTATATTCCCAAAGACAGGCAAGCAGAATCATCGGCCCCTTTCTCAGCCGAAAGTTCCCGAAGCCAAGAACCTCTAAACACATTCACACACCCACACAAATAGAAATTGTAGTTGTTGACAGAATTGCTTTGTGGATGAAATGAGAATCTTACAACTCAACCGAAGGGACTTGTTGCCTTGTTTGTCACCTTTAAAGCTTTAATTAGATCTATCTATAACGAAAGATGGAATACATTCCTATAAAAGAGTTTCCCTCCATAGCTTAGGATGCCCACACACACTCAAACTAGACTTTTCTTACCTTTTGTAGTGCGTACACGATGTATCATGCATATGAGCTCTTCATACCCGCACAAAGTGAGGATAAGAATACGGCCAACTTCTTTTATTCCGAAAATATTTAATTGTTTTGGACCACAGTCACGCAAAGCTCTCTGTTAGATTTAATACAAGATTCATTATTCCCACATAAGTATAGGATTTCCGCCCCTAATATAATGGTCCGAAAGCACTGTGAGGCCTTTTGAAATTGATTTTCAAGAGTAGATTTTGATTAAATTAAAATCAGTTTCTAAAATCGTTAATTTAGTGCGGTAAAATTATCATATAGTGAATTCAAATTGAAAGGGAACATTTAGTGTCTGTTTATAAGTGATGATATTTTGATAATTTTTTTGGTCAAACCTGATTTTCCTAAATCAGAATCCAAGAAAATGAGAATAATGGATTTATGTGGTTATTGAGCACATTGGAGCAAACTTATTTGGTTTATTTTTCTTTGCCAAACCCATCAAACTTGATTCAATATGAATTTAACCAGATTTGACTATTTTAGAATCAATCCCAAACATCCTCTGAGACGCTTTCCACTCGGGTGTCTTCAACCATGTACTCGCTCCTCTCTTTCTATCTCACTCAAAGGCAAGAAGGCCACTGTGTGCGTTTCTGCAATTTCATTGGGGCTATTACTAGCAATGCCAGTTTCATAAAAAATGGCATACATAAGGAGACAGCCTTGTACAGAGGTACATAGTACCAACCTTACGATGGTCGATGAATGATGTTGAACCCTTGATTAGGACCCCCATATAGCCTTACAGTACTGCTGAGAGAAAATCTGCTGTTCTTTTGCCATACTTCATAATTGAGGCTTTACTTTTTCTTGTGGAATTGCCATATCAGTATCTTTGTTTGCCTTATCACAATAATTAAGCCAAAAGTGGTCTTGTTGATAGAACCAAGCTCTTACTGTTTGCCAGTACTTTGATAGTTCATCTTAGAAGCATCAAGAGGGAAAAAGGCAGGAGAATCAATTAGGTTTAGCGCACAAAGAGACAAAGAAAGATTTGCCACTAAACCTCCTATTGAATTGATATCACTACTTAGCTTGTCACACTGCTGAAATTACATGGTTGGCATCCACACATATTAGTGTACTAACAAGATGCTTAACATGGTTTTTCAGGTAAGACAACCTTGGGGTAATCTTTATTCCACCACTGTTTCTTCCAACTAAATACTGCAAATTGGAGATAACATGTGGCGTTGTAACGTTTCAACAAACGTTTTCGAGTCTACTGGCATACCCAATGCCATACCAATATGAATCAGAAATTCAGAATTGAGCGAGGAGCGTTGTTCGGAATGAATAAACCTATATGAGGCCTATTGGTGGAAAAATGAATCAACCTAATATGAAGTTCTCTTTCTGCACCAAGTACAAAATTAAAACTTCAGGTGGTGGGTAGAATTATGAAGAGGCGGACTGATTGTGAGATGAAGGAGGGACAGGGTGGGGTTGGGGAGTGTCATCTATTTTGGATGCTTCACAATTTGTACTCCTTTTCCTTTTTGATAGACAGGGCCAAAGGCAAACATCATATGTGTTGGTTGTACGTGTGGTTCAAAGAGAGAGAACTGGCCAGTAGCGCTTCCCTCCATTGAAGCTCAAGTGGTAAACATAACAATAATTTCCTACTCATTGGGGTACCACCCACTAAGTGCATATCTTCGTTAAGATCCTGGTCAATTTGTGTCCAACCCACTTCTTTGACTCCCTTTTGGCTCCAATACTTTCATTATGAGATAAAGAGAGACTGTGTGGCTAAACATGGGCAACGTGTTTTGTTGATTGACAAACAGGAACTAGCTAAATTACAGCAAAACTTCATGGAGCTGAAGGCGGGACTGAGTAGACAAGGCAACGGAGCCAGTATTCAACAAGTGTAGCCTTTGTAGGTTCACGCATGGCCTCTGGGTTAGGAATGTGAAACAAGAGAAGGCACTATAGCAGGGCGTTGCTACTTGAGGGGTTCTACTCACTGGGTTTTCTTGTTTAACTGGTAACACTTTGTCAGCTATAAGCAAAAGAAAGAGAGACTAAGATCGCTAATAGTCACACATTCTTGCTTATGAGAGTACATCTAGTGGTAAGAGACCACAGTACACAATGCTTCCTACGATCTAGAAGAAGACTAAGAACCATTAGATTCGAGCGTAAATGCCATGCACATAAGCGTAGAGAACTGTAACAATAATTTACTGCTTATCCTGCACTTCACGAAGATGAGAAACGCCACATGATTATGGTATGAGATTTACTAATCTTCCAATCTTGAGTAAAGTCATTAAGGAACGAATCAGTAATTATGGCAACTGACAATTCGTGCTCCCAATCTTATGCTGTACTGGGCTACTCACGTATCCAAACATGCACATCATTATTAATTCAGGTGTACAGTGCAAATTCTATTCTATGTTATAACAGGCATCTGATCGATCTACTTTAAGCTCATTGATGATCACAAACATCATAACAAGGTCAACAGCAAGATGTCAGTGGAATGATGGATGGTGTCCAAAATGCACGTGTACATACTTAGAATACCCGTTGTGCTTACATTATGCTTGCTCTGTGAGTTTGGCCCCATGTTTCCTCTGTGACCCTAGACAAAGGCACCCTTGACTGGATACAGCTTACACTGTTCTCCTATGCTCATATGACAGCACCAAATTGATCCAGCTTAATTAGCGAGTAGTAGGTTTGGACTTTGGACCCACAGTCCACTTTTGAGTGTGTACGTGTCATCCTTAACTTAAGTCACCCGTTTAGCAGGCGATAGCGAGATCAAGAGTAAAGACATAAGTGAATAATGTTATTTACTGGTACGATTTGAGAGTGCAGCAAAAGCCTTTTTTACTTGAAAAGAATTTGACGAGTAGAGGCAGGGTTCGGTGAAGTTGAGATTTGAGGAGAGGACGGGGTGGGGTTTGGTTTGGTTTGCAGCTTTTGCTTTTTAAAGTTATGCCTTTGCCAAGTTCGCTGGTTGGGCTCTCTTTGACTGGAGAGGCACAAGGCAAAGGCTCTCTCGTGAGTGGTTTTGGGCATCAGTAAAGCAAAAAACAACCAACCCACAACCCACCACATTAATATATTGGAAAGGTGGTAAAATAATTCTCCCAAATAAAGATCTCACGAAGAGCCATTACATCGCGAATCTCGAGCCTTTCTCGAGATTCGCAACTTTTCTATACAATTTTGAGAAACTAGATTTTTCATGAAAGATTTTGATCTAAGAGAGTTTAGAGTCTTAGAAAAAGTGGGGAACGCTCGAGCAATTCTTGACGTGTTTGACCGTAACATAATCAACCAAACGCGATTACACTAATTTTAGTTGTAAGAACATAAAGTCTAAAAACGTCTAAATGTAATCACTTTACGATAACGAATGCCTAAATGACAAGTAACTGACAGAACAAGAGAGGCATGCTCATTAAAACATAATTATGTGACTTTTAATTAAATCAAACCAACACAAAAATAAAAAAAACAGCACCGCGAGTCAAGGATTGCAGCATGTATGCATGCGCACATATGGGAAAATCAAATTTGTCCAAAGGGAATGTGGGGTTTGGACAGGTCAAAGTAGAAGCTTAGCAACCCAAAGCAATCCAGACACACATGCTCTCTCCTTCCCACCTCTGTGAATGTGTGCATTTCCCTGACCAAGAAAAGGATTTATGACTGAATTTGCTCAACAGTCAGTACTTCAGATGCTTTACATTTGAACTACATGGGAACAGGATTGAAAATTCTAGAGACACACTTCTCTATGTAAATGCATGATTGAAGGATTTCCTTTCCCTATCATCTTTTTAAAACACCTAGGCTATTGGTTTTTCTTTTGTGAATAAACAATAATAATCACTTATTCTTTTGTTCACTTTGCTGAATAAGTGGCAGGCATGTTCCTTCTCACTTTACTACCAAAACCTCCAAGTTTTGTTCTTGGGAGTCTGACAGAAACTCTGACCTGGTTCAGTGCAGTTCTATTATGGGAAGCATGAGGGCAGACAGTACAATAGGCATGTGATACATGTATTACAAAATTCTACAACATAATCCCACTTCAAAGAGTTTCGGCCTTTTCTTGAATCCATCAAAACTACTCCCTTAACAACTCCTTGCTTGTTTCCTTTACTTGCCAAAAAAGCCCATCTTTTCATCTAAGTGCTCTGGTTTTCCCATCCTTTGCTTCAATGGCAATAAGAAGAGAGAAAACTGTTCTCTGCTGTGCTGCTCTGTTTAGCTTCTGGATTTCTGCAAGTGCCTTGCTTTCACCTAAAGGTGTCAACTATGAAGGTAAAGACTTGAAACTTGCGCATAGAGTTTTCCTTTGTGGTAAATTCTTTTTGGGGCTGATTTTTTGCTTTGTGCAGTGCAAGCTTTAATAGGTATAAAAGCTGCTATAAAGGACCCTCATGGTGTTTTAAGTAACTGGGATGCCGACGCCGTCGATCCATGTAGCTGGACTATGGTGACTTGTTCCCCGGATTATCTAGTCATTGGCCTGTAAGTTCTTGTACAGAAACCCTCCCTGTCATGGTTTCATGACAGAATACCTTATCCTTCTCCCTATGAATATGTTCTCTGTAACTTGTGCAGAGGAACTCCAAGCCAAAATTTGTCTGGTACTCTTTCTCCCAGCATTGGTAACTTGACAAATCTGCAAATTGTGTAAGTTCATATCTTCAAGTTTGTGCGTGACCAAAAGGGTAAGGGTGATACTAATGGTGGAGGGGTTATATTGCAGGCTCTTACAGAACAACAACTTAACAGGGCCACTTCCCTCAGAGCTTGGCAAGCTTCCAAAGCTTAAGACACTTGATCTTTCTGATAACTTCTTTACTGGCGAAATTCCCTCTTCTATATCTAATCTGAAAAGCCTCGAGTACCTGTAAGTCTAAAAAAAGATCAACATATGTGCAAAAATGTGTTATTTTATTGATATTTTCAATTATCAAAAGTTGGTCAAAATCTGATGATGGCAATTTGAACTGGGAACAGGCGGCTAAACAACAACAGTCTCTCTGGGGCAATTCCTTTGTCTTTGGCCAACATGACACAGCTTACATTTTTGTAAGTTCCCTCCAACCAATTCCAATTATAGCAGTCACTGATCCACTAATTCTGCCTCCCAAAATTTTTATCTGAATTTTGCTGTTGGTGATGTTGTCCTTTGCTCAAGGGATTTGTCTTTCAATAATCTGAGTGGTCCTGTGCCAAGGTTTCTTGCCAAAACATTCAAGTAAGATTCTTCTCTCACTCCTCATCAGTTCTTCTTCCCAATAAAGAAGATGGAAGGAATAGGTCTGTCTGAAAAAAATACTCAGTCTTGTCTTCGTTTTCTCTTTTTGAATAGTGTTCTGGGAAATCCTATGATATGTGCAACTGGGACAGAGCAAGACTGTAATGGAACCACACCGATGCCACTCTCTCTCCCCTTTAATAATGCACAAAGTAAGGATTTGGAACTAGCATTATCTTATGAGTTTGAATTTCGACGTAATTTTGTTCAGAAAACTATGTTGCTTTTTCGATTCGTTGCTTTCTTATTAAGGGCGTCACGCGTGTTACTATAGCTAGTATTTGGTACTCAATAAGTCGAGTTTCTGTGCTAAAACTTGAATTTTCATGTTTATTTTCAACTACTGATCGATACGTCTGACCTGAGACTACTTTTCATTCATTATAAGACTCTCAATCTGCTGGAAGACCCAAAAGTCACAAAGTTGCCTTAGCCTTTGGGTCAAGCCTTGGGTGCATCTCCCTCCTAATTCTTGGGTTTGGGTTCCTTCTCTGGTGGAGGCAAAGGCAAAACCAGCAAATATTCCTCGATATCAACGGTTAGTATGACATAAAGCAGCTCGATAATTGAAGTATAGAAAGTTTTAGATTGTTTATACAGTCTACTTCACATCTTAAAAGCAATACTATTTCCAATTTCAGAACAACATCGCGAAGAAGTTTGCCTTGGAAACTTGAGGAGGTTTCAGTTTAGAGAACTTCAGATTGCCACAAAAAACTTCAGCAGCAAGAACATACTCGGCAAGGGGGGCTTTGGAATCGTCTATAAAGGCTATCTCCAGGACGGGACCCTAGTAGCCGTAAAAAGGCTGAAAGACGGGAATGCCGCTGGTGGCGAGATCCAGTTTCAGACAGAAGTAGAGATGATCAGCCTAGCAGTGCACCGTAATCTCCTCCGCCTCTATGGGTTTTGTATGACCACCACTGAAAGACTCTTGGTATACCCCTACATGTCCAACGGGAGCGTTGCATCGCGTCTCAAAGGTAAAAGAGGCCTTATATACCGCCATTGATGCTTTGATCATGAACTTCTGTACGCATAAATGAATCGCACCTTTTGTTGCTGATGTGCCTTCAGTGAAACCGGACGTGGGGATATAGTCTTACAATTTTTTGTACTTGAACATTGTATTCATAATTTCTCGCCTTCTACAGCCAAGCCTGCGTTGGATTGGGGTACAAGGAAAAGAATTGCCTTGGGGGCTGGTCGGGGTTTACTGTACCTGCACGAGCAATGTGACCCCAAGATAATTCACAGGGACGTGAAGGCTGCAAATATACTGCTTGATGATTATTGTGAGGCTGTAGTTGGAGATTTTGGACTGGCTAAGCTTTTGGATCATCAAGACTCGCATGTCACGACAGCGGTCCGTGGCACGGTGGGGCATATAGCTCCGGAGTACCTCTCGACAGGCCAGTCCTCGGAGAAAACGGACGTTTTTGGGTTTGGAATCCTTCTTCTAGAGTTGATCACTGGTCAAAGAGCTCTAGAGTTCGGGAAAGCAGCAAACCAGAAAGGAGCTATGCTTGATTGGGTGAGACAAACAAATTATGTCTTCTTACCCTGTTAGGAAAATCTTTTACAACTTTCAGACGCTAATTCAGGCACCGTGATTCATATACTTACGGTTGCCATTGCAGGTTAAGAAAATTCACCAGGAAAAGAAGCTAGACATGCTAGTTGACAAGGACCTAAAGAATGAGTACGATAGAATTGAGCTCGAGGAAATTGTGCAAGTAGCTCTGTTGTGTACCCAATACCTTCCGAGTAACAGACCCAAGATGTCTGAAGTGGTACGAATGCTTGAAGGGGATGGGCTCGCGGAGAAATGGGAAGCTTCTCAGAGAGCCGAAGCAAACAGATGCAGAGCTAACGAATTCTCTTCCTCGGAGCGCTATTCAGATCTTACAGATGACTCTTCACTGCTTGTCCAAGCGATGGAGCTCTCGGGTCCTCGATGATAGACTCGTTTAAGAGAGGAAAGGAAGTCGAAGCATGAACCGAAGGTACCCACAGAAGAATGCAATGCCAAGAACTTGTGTGAATCCATTTTTGTGTATAAAAGCTCCAAACAAGTGCTATAACTCGACTGTACAGAATCTGATACTAGAAACTGACTTCCAGGTTTCATATTACCGTTACAATGTATTTTTATCCTTCTGAGTGAGATTTTCCTGGGAATGCCCAAGTAGAGTGTTGAGCTTGTAAGAATAATGTTCTTGGAAGTTGGAATTCAAGTTTCTCTCTCTTGTTATCTTGTAATAGAGCACCTATCATCAATGTCTTTATAAACATCAAGGAAGGACAGCCTTCCTCCCACATTTGTGGGGATGCCCTGCAGTCAGATCAAGAATTTGGTTTTTCCTTTTAACATGTGACAACAAATCCACCAAGTATTGCCCCAGACAGATAGGTAAATACTTAGCAGCATAGCTAACAATTACCGGATGCTTGCAGCCTTCCTAATGCCACATGAACTGCAGGACATGTTCAACCCAGAAGTGTAACAAATTATCTTACTTAGACAGCGCATGTCGTCTTCTAACCTTCTGTTGTCAATGTACATCTATTCTTAGGAAAACGGAAACTGCAACCAATAACTCGAGGGGTGGGGCGGATCACCATATTCATGGTAGCTTCCTCATTGGTCTTTGTCCAGAAACGTTTTCATCACAGCCTGGTGTATTTGATTACACAGGAATGAGGTACATGTACCACAAGATTGATTTTGAGCCAGTTGCACATTAACTAGTTCAAACTCTTTGATCTATGCCTCCACCATGTGCGACCGGGTGTTTGGGTGGGGTGTGTGGGTTGCGGCCAGACTTCACAGAGAAGTACTAAAAGTGATTCATCACCTTTTTCCATGGTGTTCTTAAATTTTCTACACCATGCCAACACTGGCTGTGCGCAAAGCTTTCCGCAGTATACCCTCCACTTTTCTTATTTCAAATAGCCAGCAACCTGTTACACAGCCCTGTGGCTATTTGCAATTATCCACTTAAGACTCCTCAGATGTACTAGTACTACCTCCTATGAAGTTAGTGCAAATTCTTCCATATATTTGGTGGAAGTCATGTGTAACATTCCTGGCAGCTACGAAGCTTCACCAGTTTGCATTGTACGGGGGTTGCCAATATGGCTCTTTATGCTATATAACTGATGTACGACTTTGCAATATCTATGCTACATTCTTTTCCACGGGTGAAAGTCACAGGGAAAAATAGAATATTGCTGATCCTTACAAAAACTTGAACACAGAGGAAAGTAAAAATGTCCTGACTAAAACAAAAAATGTGCTTGTAAGAAAGAAAACACCTAGAAAATGTATACTCCACCATTTTCATTCCAAGATTCAAGACCGTCTTCTTCAGGGAAATAAATGATGTCATGCATCATCAAATTAAGTGATTGGGACTCCTAGATTTTTCAACTGACTGGATTTTGAAATCGATGAATGTTCTGAACAAAATAGTTTCATCTCGCAATTACATGGCGGGATTACAAAGCCAAAACAGAAAAATGGGCAGACCAAGTTCCAAAATCATGGCAACTATATTTGATCTTGAATGAAAATGATTTCAGCTTGGGAAGAAGCCCGTCGAAGCCGTACCAACTCGACCAACATATTCAATTTCCCATCTGTAACATATACGCTAGGTGTAATACTCATTACCTCAAGAAGTGGTGAATTTCCAAGCAAAAATCTAATGAATTTCATCTCATGCGGCACAGCTGACATATCTGTCATCTTTACAGTTTTAAGTTGTTCCAATGTGCAATCATGAGGGCATTCCATCTCCCAAAACTCCAAATCAGGACATTCTGTTGCAGCTGATGTGTTTGATGAACCCTATGAAAACAAAAGGCGTAAAAAAGAACTTCATGGCAGCAAAGCTGAACAAGTAAATGCACCATAGCACCCCTGATCCATGTCTAATCTTGGAGAGATCCTATCTCTAATAGCTGCAGCCGCACACCTCATCACATAGACAAATGATCGTGCACTTTAATGAACTACCATTGGTCAGGAATAGCCTTAACCTATCCACCAGTACTTATACCAGACTCCACTCCTGAAGTGGACTAGAACTGGCAGATTCATTAAAGGGCATTTTGTTGAGATGTGCAGTTGCAGACGTAAAAAAGACATCCCCATGTCTCCAGCATCAGGCATTGATCAGCTACAACTCACACAACTATACGCCAATCTTCAATACTTAAACATTACTCACCGAGATATGAAGTTCTTGCAGATTGGGAGAGTTCACAATCAAGCGAAGAATGACCAGTATCTCTTTCATGTCTTCGAAGCTCACTTGATGCAATTCAATGACCTTTAAACGGGGATACATTATTGGTACTTTCCCCAAGTCACTCCCTATGCTTAGATACTGCAAACGAAGAGATAAGCAGAGGAAATGGTTTCACAATAACTATACGGTTGTCTTTACCCAGGAAAGTTAAGTAAATAGAAGTGTTTTTGTAAATATTTTTAAACACAAACAGGAGTTTCCCAAGTACATAAGACGTTATACCCCAATTTAAGATAAATATTTCTCACCTTTGTGAAGTAGATGTGACCAATGAGCCTCTCCAGACATGGTACACCACCAAGAAACTTTTCGAAATTGCAACTCGAGCTATGCTCAAAATGTTCAGCAATATCATCAGTCATGTACATCAGAATATGACAATGTTAAACTCTCTAGAAGAGGGCAGCTTGAAATGAGGCTCTCAACTACTTCAGGAGCGACCAAGACTTGTTGAAGATTGAGGTACTTCAACGATAAGAATCCTCTAAAAGTCGGAGGAGGGTCGAATTCACAACGAACAAGCTCCAAACGAGCCAACTTTCGACAAGTAAAAAGACAAGAAGGCACCCTAAACAATTCGCCTTCTCCAAATTCAAGAACCAACTCTTTGATATCTTTCCTTGATAGGAAAAGCAGCCACTGATCTATTTCAGGGGTGTTTTGTAAGTATGAAGTCGATAGTGTGAACTTGTGAATAGGTCCATCATGAAGAAAAAGAAATCGGCTCACAAATTTTACTAGGTTAATCTCAGCAACTGCTCTGTCATGAGAAGGAGTCACACATTTGTCATCAAATGCAAGCTGTGTAATGGTAGCCCATTTGTACCTCCATTTGGTCGATAAGATGCTTGTTCTCACAGCATCCCTCAATGGCAGCTTTGTGAGGATGGTCTCTATAATGCTTTGAGGCAGGTCACTAAAAGCACTATCCATCAGCAGAGTTTGGCACGAACAGCCTACAAAGCAATGAAACGCAACCAACCATCAGATGCAGCCAAAACTTTTAATAAGATTGTATCAGAAGGCATGTAACGTAATGACCCAAAAGAAAAGGCATATAATACATGTTCCATGATCGTGAAAAGTCAATATTCAACCAAACCCGTCTCATATCTCTACAACTTCCTAACTTGCTCAAAAAATTTAGTAAAAGAAAGTGATTGAGAGAATTTGAGATTAAGTATCATTTGCAGCATCAGAGAGCAAAATATTTCCAGAAAATTCAGAATTTAGCCAAACCCACTGCATCTCGACAGATTCCGAACTGGTTGGAAAGAATGTAAGTAGTATAAAAGATGACATATTTATAGCTCTAAATGAGACATTATTCATCATTTGGAGCTTCAGATAACAAAATCCCCAACAGTTAATATACTCATGATCAATAATTTTCTCCAAAAAACTCTATAAACTCAACCAAACCCATCACATTTCAACGAATTCCCAATATATTAAATAATTTAGCTACAGAAAATTATTTCTTTTCTCAAACGAGATTATTCATTGTTTAGAGCTTCAGAGAGCCAAAAATTCACTAGCATACGAATCTTTACAAAAGAGTTTCACTTAAGCTGTTGGCATTTCCACCTTTTTGGAAATTACCCACATTCTTTTCTGAACACTTCGGCAAACAAGGACCGAAATTCAATAGGCGGAATCTAATTTTTTGGAACCAAACAATACCATTTTCCAAATTTGAATGAAACACAGATGAAAACTTTCTTAAATGAACATATCCAAATGAAGGACAATCAAATAAATGAACAAGTGAAACATCAACAGTGATCAAAACATGAAAATTTAAAATTGTACCAAAAAGAAAGAAGTAATTGACAAAGGGGACAAAAGGGGTCGAAAGATACCTCAACTTGAAGGGGAATGGAAAATGGTCTCCTTTAATTTTTCTTCTTGCTTCCTTTCATGTGCTGTTAGTCTTGATTTTGAATTGAGATGAAGGGGAATGAGGGAAACACTGCAGGGATCGTCAGATGTTGCCAGTTAACAATTGCTATGCCCAACTAAGGAAAATGGTGTGTATGCTATTGTCAGTAGCTTCGATTTGGACAGCGATTATCAATTACACTCCCCATTCTTTCGGCAATTACCTCACCTATAATTTACGAAGAAATAGATGGTTTCAGTTTTTAGTAATATGCTCCGTCCGTCTGGTAACACTTATTTTTTTAGTTTTTTTTCCAGTTTTATAAACTAGAAAAAAATAAAAGCCTTTCGGAAACAAATTTTTTTTTTCTTTCAGTTTTGAAAATAAAATTTTAAAACAGGGCTATTTTTGAAAACTATAAAAATGAGTTTTCAGTTTTGCTTTTTATTTTGAGACTACCACCACCCTCCCACCGCCAGCGTCTGGCAGCCACGCCCGGCAACGACAGCCGGCCATCACCACCGCCACTCCCCATCACTGCCACCGCAAACCACCACAAAAAAAAAAACTCAAAATAAAAATTGGATAATCAAACACCTATTTGTTTTTGTAAAAAAAAAAAATTTAAACTGATTTTAATTTTAGTTTTTTTGGAAACAGAAATCTAAAAACTGGATGTGTTACCAAACGTTACCTTAATTAGTGTAGGGCAGTCCTACTGTGTTTGTGATACAGACAAACGTGGTAAGACTTTGTTTGGAATTGATTATTAAAAACAAATTAAATTAAAATTAAATTAATGTTTGAAAATAATTATCATCAAATTTATGCAGAATCAGTAATTATTTGATAAAAGTAAAAAAAAAATCTTGTTGAAAGTTATGTAAAGTATTGGTAGAGTTTACTTTAACACGGACAAGATTCTCTATTTTTACTAGCCCGAAAGCCTGTGCTAAGTAGGGGTAGGCTTACGTTTGTACCGGGGGGGGGGGGGGGGGGGGGGGGGGGTCTAATGGGGGCTAATGTACCCCCTCAACTTCTGAAAGATTTTTTTTTCTTCTTTTTCATTTGCTCTCTCTCTCTCTCTGTGTGTGTGTAACTTGCCCTACGCCAACAGCCCCAACTACTCTCTTAGACTCTTATGCACTCCCAGACAGGCAGAGCCGCAGATACCCACTCATCGGCGATGAGCGACGGCGACTTGCCGACATGAGAGGGCTCCTCGAGGCCACTCTCTCTAGAGAGCTCAGCTTTGATCTGGAACGACAATCGACTAGCCGAGCGGAGGCGTGGACTGCCGAAGCGGTGTTCTTCAGATCTTGTATACTTGTCCATTGCTCGAGATTTTGACAGTGGTAAATTATCTCCAGCACCATACATTGTTCATCAGATTGATATTGGAGAATGCCAATATGTCCAATTTGATGTAGATTCTTTGTTCTGTGCCCATAATTGAAAAACCGTTCTTGGAAGGTCATGATTTTAAGGTAAAACTTTATATTTGGAACTTTGTGTGAAGTATACATTATTCTATAACAGTGTTCCTTTAATTTGTTGTTTAATAAGTTCTTAGCTTCAGGTGATTTTCCAGAAAAAGCTTCCGACCAAACTTCAGGATCGACAACCGGTGACCCATGACCGTTCAATTAGTCAACTGCCTTCATCATTTTCAAATTTAGGTATGCATTTTCGGATTGATCATTTGCTTTTCGAATTGCTTTCCCAATTTGATTTTCATATATCGATGGATTTGATTCTCAAAGTACATGTTGATTGAGACGCTATATTTACAACTCAGAAAAGCTTAATTGATTATCAAGTTTAATAGACTAGAAATTCAAAAAAGGGGAAGGGAAAATTGGGTTGGGGGGGGGGGGGGGGGGTGAAAGACTCTTTATAAACCAACATTACTCAGAAATTCCAGAGAAGGATGAGAAATGCCAAAGCATACTTGGAATTGCCTGTTAAGTGTTTCTGCCAGACGGATACAACTCCTTTTTAACACTGAACATTCTTTTTAGTTGATTCAAGCAGAAGAACTGACAATCCTCCGTATAAACCATATAGCAACATGTTATGAGTATCAGTAGAGTTTTGCACCCATTTATACAGCACTTTCTACCCTAAATGCAGGGCTGGTATGACTGAGATCTCATTTAGGTGCAAATAGAGAAAAAAAAATAATAAACCTAATACACTGAAAAATGCACTCATTTTTTGTGTATCATCGAATAGGTGCACTCATTTTTGTTGTATTATTTTACTTAAAAAAAATTTAGCGACTTCGATATACATTTTTTGCACCCCTTGGAATGAAATCCTGGTTCCACCACTGGTGCTAAGTACGAAACGCTCTTATTAACTGTCATCTACTTCAGACCCTTCAAACTGCATAATTAAATTCACAGTACAATCTAAACTTTTATAATTATGTTATCAGATATAGTTGCATCAAATTTTAAATACATGAACATCCTTTTAACTGAAAAAAATTAATCCTTATGGTGAACTATGCAGATAGCTAATTCTTATTTTATAACCATATAGAGAAACCAAAATTAGAAGTTTATTTAGTAGACTGAAAAGAAAAAAAAGTAGACTCCAGTAACAAAAATATGTGGATAGAATATCGAGATCAATTTATCACTGCATGAGACATTATTATTCTGCTTGTGTAAGAATATTTTGAAAATAATTTGTACATTTCAATGTCATGTCCACAGGGGTAACTATATGTTAGTTTAATTTGATGAAAAAGAACTTTTAGTGTATATATTTTTTTATACCATATGGTTTATAAAAGTTAATTAACATGATTAATTAAAAGACTAATTACACATATGTCCCTGCGGTGATGGGGTAATTATAGTCAAGGACACAAAGTTTCAAAATGTAACATACCGTGACCAAACACTTTTAAAATATATCAGTCGTGTCTATCCGTCAGGGTTCCATCCAAAAAGTGTACTTTTTGGATGATGTCATCAATACGTATATTGAAAATGCCAATATTACCCCTTGTGCTGTGTATACATAATATTTTTAAAAATTTTAAATTAAGATTTGAAGCTTTAATTTAAAGATTAGGGTTTTAAACCCTTGATTTGTTCTCTATCCTTGCAATCCATTTCATCAAAAAAATTCAATCTGCCAATTCAAAACCCTAATTGCAAATTAGGGTTTCAATATGAGCAGATTAGTTCAAATTTGTGAATTTGCGAATGAGCAGGTTAGTTCAAAACCCTAATTTGTGAATTTTGGTCAACCCACCCACACTGGCCGATTGAGAGAGAACAGAAGGGGACGGGGGGCTGCGGTGGATCTGTTTTTTTTTGGCGACGATGGGGACGGCGAATTTTGGTCAACCCATCCACACCGCCCGATTGTGAGAGAATAGAAGGGGACGGCCGCTGCGGTGGATCTGTGCGTGAAAAGGTATGTTCCACAGTAGAGGGCAAGGAGGCAGGAAAGGCTGGCGAGTATTCCGGCAGGCGTCATTGCGGTTGTTCGGGTTGGGAAATTCGTTGAAGCTGCCAGCGTGGGGCGAGTGAGTGGGCTGCTGCGGGGGAGGAGAGAAGAGATGGAGGGGGAAGAGCGACGTCGACGTCGCCGATGGTGGATTTGCTTTGCTCGGCGAATAACATAAGGGACTGCGGCGAAGAAGTGGGCTACCNCTGCCGGCAGGGAAAGGGACTGCCGTCGGGGAGGGAAGGGCCTGCCGGGGTGAGGGATTGGGCCACCTTATCTGGTTTAGAGTTTGACATTAATCTTTTTTTTTAAATGAAGTAATGGCATTAAAAAAATAAGGTTCTAACTTAGGGGCAATAATGTCTTTTCATTGAAACCGTTTGGGTTTTTAAGATTCCGTCTGGTCAACGGACATAAGTGTAATTTTGCCAAACTATTGTCCTTATCTATAATTACCCCCAAACCTCAGGGATATATGTGTAATTAGTCCTTAATTAAATAACAATGAGGTAACAGTTTTAGAAGCAAATAGAATCCACCAATAAAAATAGTAGGGTCCATATGTTATTGTTTGAGGCAATTATATAAAGTTTAAAAAGTTGAAGCAACCTGACCAGATGTTTTAATTCAAAACCCCTCCCTTATCGTTAGATTGGGCTAAAATTCACCTAGGAACTGTATTTTGCATATAATTAATCTGTAAGACACGATGATTTTTCTCACTTATGTTCAAAACCAAGGACTTATAGGTTACACTGTGTTTTGAGTAACATTGATAGAAAGGAGAGAAAGGATTACCGTTAATTAGATCAAATCCCGTGAACAAAATTTATTGGAACTACCACAGCTCACCATTGAAACAATTGACCGGCTCTGATACCATAAGTAAATTAGTTATGTAGATCAAAGTGAACTTGTCTAAATCATAAGCATGCAATATGAAAACTGGCATACTTGGAAGACATCCCTGCGATCGCGTTGAATTGAAAGCAAACGAAAAGCTGGGAATATTGCTCATCTCTTTTCTCCGTAACATATTGCAAATGGAATGGGTTGACTGCAGTTCATTAAGTGATAGCAGACACCGACCATCATATTTATAGTTGTAGATAGCAAACTGTAACCCGTAAATGATTCCACTAACCTGATCATATGCATTTTCCTTGATATCCTTGCTAAGGCCCAAAACTTTGTCACTCATAGCAAAAAATCTTCATATCTATTCATTTTACGATAATACATTAATATGACCTTTTGGATGTCCGCTCTAATAAAGACTCAGAACCG
Source organism: Escallonia rubra (assembly GCA_033065855.1). NCBI lineage: Eukaryota > Viridiplantae > Streptophyta > Magnoliopsida > Escalloniales > Escalloniaceae > Escallonia > Escallonia rubra. The sequence continues at coordinate 92,072 of JAVXUO010001290.1, read as the reverse complement.
TGGCCGCGTTATAAGCAATGCTTAACAAAGTAGGTAGTAAAGGGTGCACTGGTGCACGTTTCTCAAGTCTAATTTGATGAACTACAGTCACATATGTGTGTTGGGGTATTATAACAAGGAATGACTAGTTATACTTTTCCACTCGAACCTTTGATCTGACATTAAAATTTTGCTCTAACATTATAGCTACTCTAAATAAAAAGATCAATACATGCCTTCTAATGTTTGGAGCAACAAATTCGGTTGCGGTTGGGTATTTATTTGGTAGTTTGTTGCACAATGGAACAACAATTGCCAAAATACTCATCGAGAAAAATTATACTTCTACACCTAATACTAATAAAAAAGTTATTATTGAAATAACAACAGTATCAGAAATATTATTTCTACCTTTTTTACGTGGATTTCTACCACTTTTTGTTATTAAAACTGAAATCTAATACCAATAATTAGTCTTTTAAGAACAAATGAAGAAGTGAATAACATATAAAATGGTGAAAATAATCTCTCTCGAGTAATAATAATAACAACCCTTTTGCTTAGCTTTTTATTGATATATGCCGCTAAAAAACTAAAAAGACAAAAAAATGGCATAGAATAAAATGAGAGATAAATTTGTATACATGACTTATAATGACATAATAGAGGGAGATTAAGTTTGTTCTAGACAAAAAGTGTGGGAAGATATTGGGTTTGTCTAACTAATAGGAAAACATTAAGATTATAGGGGAGATACATATATTACAATTGAGGGAGAGAGATCGAGAGAGTTTTTGCAAAATCTTAAGACTCGGTGGAATTGCAAACCTATAAATAAAATTTTTAAGCGGGTCATATATTGACATAGAAGAAAGAAATGCGAGATTCATTTGATTGTTTAGTTCCAAATGGCAACATAATGGGTATACCAAGTAAACAAGTGAGTTTAAAACTTAGATTTGATATGTTTTCTATAGTAGTTTAAACTTGCTATAAAAGTCTCAAAAACTAAACACCATAATTGGGATTGCAAGTTAGGTCGAACTTTTATGGGCCTATAAACTAAGATACAAAACAGGCTTGTAAGTTGGTAGAAACGGTATTTAAAAAGTTTGTCAAAATGCCATCGTGTATGCAGTCCTGATAAATCTTTGTACGAGCGCTATAAGTAAAAGTAGTTAGTAGGTGAGCTTCTTTAAGTTGTTCAGGTGCTGCTTTATCTAAACAAAAGAAATGAAAGTCTGATATCATAGAACAAAAGTCAAACAAAATCGGTGCCACTGTGTCGAGGAGATCAATAGTCTCGGCAATTTAAGATAACAAAAAACGAGAATTTGTGAATATTTTGCATTTTATATCTCAAGGCACATTCAGTAGTTGCTTGAATGCCTTGCACTGGTGTAAAATATCTGTAGAATGTAAAAACGGAAATAGCAGCCGATCCACATCTGATACCGTTGGCAGTGAAGCAATTTAGACCTAGACCACTTCTGAGATGTCCTGTTTTACGAAAAACTATAAAGGCTATAAAGGGAAGGCTGGGTGAATTGATCGCAGTGGTATATGGTGTTCTCTCATTGGGACCCATACATCCATTATTTAATTGTGGTAATGAGCTAATTGGAGGAACTTTATGAACGAGGTACGAAAGAATACTAGATATTATATTCAGTATTTGCGGAATTATACATTGCGGTGAGAAATGATGATTATGAAAAATGAGGTTATTCTTATTGGTAAAAAATACAACGAATAGTGGTGAATATATATATATATATATATATATATATAGATATAAGGAGTTGTTTTTGAGTCCCGCACTGACTTACTAGTTATCTTGGCTATGAATCATTCTATGATGGGTGCGATGGCTTCATAGGACTTGATCGCATGGGACAAGCAAAGGGCACATGATACATCGTATAAACTTCCGAAACTCATTGAAATATGAAGATTTTTGAGATGGTTCAAATCGCTGGGCAATCTACTTGGTACACCAGCTACAGCCAAGGTCTAGAAGCAATTGCAGCAGAAAAAAAAAAGTGTTATAGAATTGGTTGTACTTTAAAAACAAAATCAACTGTTCTTACCTCATGTAGATTTAGGATGTAATACTCAAGCTTCCTTACCTCCGAAAGGTCAAGAACCAGAGTCAATTTCTCAATAGCAGGTGCACCGCAAAAAAGCTTGCTCCATTTCAAGCTTGATACTTCCTCATTACGCTCCACAGTCGAATGTTTACGAATTCCGATGAAAACTTCCGCAAGGAGAGGAGTGTTATACAAACAAATGGACATGACGTCACCATAAAAGGCAAAAAGTTTGAGATTAGGAGCATCAACATCCAGGAACTCAAGACCGAAGCATCTACATATTTCCAATCTCTTAAGTGACGGACAAGAAGAGATGAAACTTCCAAACCTTTCAGATCGAATTACGACTTTATCAAAATTGAGGTTAACAAGTCTAATAAAACCTTTGAATGTAGGTGGAGGTTTAAACAGACAGTTTACTAGCTCCAAATCCCTTAATTGCAAAAACGTAAATAGGCAAGACATACTATCATTATCAGGGTTGAACTGGTAAAGAGTAAATTCCTGGATATTGTTCTTTGATAGGAAAAGCATCCAATGATCGAGGTCAGACGAGTTTTTGGCTGACCACCAGAGACTGAACTTAATTATGGGTCCTTCATGGAGTAATAGAACTTGGTAGATAATTTTCTCAAGCTTGTGATTCTCCTTTAAATTTTTACAGAAATTGGAATCAAATATGAGCTCGGTAGTCGTAACCCATTTGTACCTCCATATCCTCGAGAAAATACTTGTCCTTACTGCATCCTGCAATGGCAAGCACTTAAGAATTTTCTGTAGAATATGAGACGGTAGATAACTGATCACATCCGCACCAGAGCTCTTCATCTTCTTCATTCAATGATGTTCACGAGCTATCCCAAAAGAAGAAGGAAACAATTATAAATCTGTACCAAATTATCTATCAGCGAAATAGTTTCCCATATAAAACTAAATGCTACTAGGATTTACTATTTTTCTGCTTCTAATTAACTTTAAAGTGTCCAAACAGAATAAAATGTACTGTGAAAGGGGTTTTCCTAGGTAAAGTCAATAGCCTGTGAGCAGTAGAAGATTGTCAGCTAATTTGAAACATTAAATAACTCGAAAGAGTGCTACTAAAAACCTTCATTTCGAGCACAGTTTCTTCTACCTATGAAAGTGCGAAGAAGAATTTTATCGTTTTAAGATGTACCCTTTCCGGGCATGGCCATAAAGCATTCCAGTTCTCAGAGGTTTAGAGATTCTATCTCTATAGAATCATATTCAGCTAGGAAAAAGAATGACGAAAAAGATTCTTATATACCTTCGTCTCTAATGATCAATAGCGTAACTCATCCAATATTATAACCAATTCAAATTTCATGGACCAGAAACGACAAAGTAACAAAAGACACAATAATGGCACGAAATTTTGAATCAAACAATAGAAGAGCTTCTATATAAATGCTTCGGAAAAAACAAAAAAAAAAGAAGAAGAAGAAGAAGACGGGATAGAAAGAAAAAAATTGAAATTGGAAGCAGAAAAGAGCAGTGCTTCAGTGCGACTAAGCCCAACCCCAACAATTAGCCATTTCTTACATCTTAGAAAATAGCAAACACAGAAGGTAATTCTGAATGCTAACCAAGCAGCAAAGTAGAAGGGGGAGTAAAAAAGCGATATAACTAACCAGTTCTCCAAGCGGGAGCACGAGCAAGAGCAAAATAAACAAACGAGAGTATCAGCGCGGCAAATTCGACACGCACTTGGTAGCGACAGCGCAAAAGTGCATAACGAAAGCCGGAGCGAGGGCCATGACCACTTCAAAACAAATTATGATCTAGACTTGAGTGAGAAAATGAAGAAGACCAATGACCAAACAAGAACAACGGCTCAATGTGATTAAACGCAAAATCAATCACACACAGATACTGCGTGAAAACAATGAGCAAGAAAGCTCTTTTCGAGCTTCAATTAAGTGGGAGTACGTTGAGATTTACCTGAATTTAATGGCTCAAATTCAAATCAGAAGGTTGAATACGATAGACTTCGCCTCTTCTTTCAATGGATTTGTATTTGAGCTTGATTTTGAGTTCCACATTACCCAGATTCCGGACTCGGGTCGTATGCCTCAATGGGCCTATCTGCCCCGCCTATTTTGGCGGACATTTGGCGGGTTGATTTGAGAACTAAAACCGGGCGAAGTCAAACAATCCCTACCATGGGCCTGAGACCCGAGTCCACAATGAAGAAGGGATATTTACTTTAGGAATAAACCTTTTTTCTTTTCAAGGACTATTTACTTTTACCACCATTATCTATACTTAAAATCTTCCCACTTGATTTAAAAAATAGACAATTATGTTTTTTCAAGGCAAAGGAGAAGGGTTGGGGGGGGGGGGGGGGGGGGCGCCGTGGTGAGGAGAGGAGGAGAGGGGTTAAGGCCTAAATAACATGCAATCTATAATATTTGGAGATAACAAGGTTACAAGCGTGGTTTAAGTACTTTTGTTAGCATGTGCAGACTAATAAACAACTGTCTTCACCCAATATAATGCAACAACAAGCACAAAAGCATATAGTCAAGAGAAGCGATATCAATTAGGTAATCCTACAAGTACCTGTATCGCCGACTTATTTTAGTCTTCAATTCCTAAACTAGTAAAGTAGACCATCGATGTTTTATTGTTTATTATGCAACACTTGAATTCTTAATTTTTCTTCTCTAATCGTTGAGTTATCATGAAATCATCCATGTTACTCAACGCGGACTTTAAGGAATGAATGAAGTACAATTAATATCCTACCTATCAATTGTTCTCAATGTTTTAATTCCATTATAGTCCATCTAAATTTGGAGGACTGATACCACCTAATTTATCATGTTCTTCTGTGAGATCCAAATTTCCGTATGGTTGTTTCGTTGAACTTAGGCAAGACATTTTCTCATCATTTATACCATATATAAATGGAACATTTCTTTTGGTGATATTATCAAAGATGGTGACACTGAGCATTTTAAGAAAAAATTGAAAAAGTGATACAAAATAAAAAAAAATTATTAAATAGTACATCGCAATTTTTAAAGACATGATTGATTTTTATAATTTAAAATTCATTAAAAAGTATAATTAAAATGCATCACGTTTGCTATGATAATTAGTGATCGTTAAGAGAGCAACCCTTTTAAAATAGGGTAGCAAACGTTTGTTGACACCTTTTAGTGACTTAGTTTGTAGTATCCAGTGACTTTGTAACTTGTCAATAATTTGCTCGATGTTACGCTACCGACGTGTGTTTTGTACAACCCTCTTTTTTGTTTGTTTTGGCTCCCTAGCATTCTTAATGATTATTTTGCGAATTTGTTTCGTCTTAGTTGTTGCATTGATGATTATTTGTCACTTGCTCGTCAATACTTTAACTTAGTTTTTGACTTTGATTATTACATATTTTATTTTCGATCCCCATTTAGTCTTCCTTTGCTAGGCTGTTTGAGCTCACCATTTCCCTTGCAACATTCAAAAGAGTTGATCAGAGGCCCCCGCCAACTTTGGAAGTTTGAGCATTTATTTATTCCAAATAATTGAACTATGTAATTTCATCTTTGAGAACTTTATCCCGACTTGACTAATTTGACTTGGAGTTACAATTCTGTAATTTGATTTAGCGGCATGTTCATTACTTTGTTTCGGATGAATTTGTAAAGTCGAATCTTTTTAAAATAAAGAGTAGAATCTTTCTAAAATAAAATTCTATGGAGACATTTTGTCGGTAATGTTCTTAGGTTATACACATGGCGTAAAAGAACGAAGCGGATTTTATTTCATTTTAGCATTTTGATTTTACTCTAGGGAGCGTGACATTCTGATAACACTAACCAAAGCCATGCGCTCCGGAATAGAGTCTATGATGTTCTTCAGAAGGTCGCTAATTGAATCCAATTTCTTAGTTACAATTTTTTTCTTTTACCTCGAGCAGTCAATATTGTACTTTCAAAGCTCAAGCATAAGAAGTTACTTTTTCTCGAGACCGCTAATGAGATCATTGTTATAGAAAGAAAATTTCATAACAAAATTAAAGGTTACTAAGATTTTACTTTATTGTGATGAATTCCTGAGATAAAGTTGGCCTTGCATGTAGAATTTAGGGACAAACTTCTTAGTACTCATTTTGCATTTATTGGGGATGTATACATAAACTTGCGAGGAAAAATGTTCTACGAACGAGTTAAAATTTTGTAATGACTTTTCATATAACTAAATATTTTTAATGACTTTTATTTAACCACATTAAATAAGTACCGCTAGAAATTATCACGGAATGTGTTGCCACTAATTGCGTTTAGGGACCATTAATTATTACTATATGAAGAATTGTAACTATTTTTCTATGATCACGATAGCGATAAAAATATGTCTTATGCAAAAGGAAAAATTTGCAAAAACCCCCGTAAAATATCAATCTGTAACTAAATTTAAAAAGAAAAAGGAGCTTAACAAATGATGAAGCAGCTCAGAGCCTGAGCTCCAAATCAATGTCCGTCTCGTCCCTTTTACGCTTTCCGTGCATCATCAGATCAGCAGCAGCGTCGTTGTTCAGGCCAGCAGCGTCGTTTGTTTGGCCGAGATTCACCCCATTGTTTCTGAAGTGATCAGCCTCCTGATTACCACTAGCATTCACGGCAAAGCCAGGCAGAACGGCGTTGGATGGTACTGCTTGGGGTGGGCACTCCACAAATCTCATCCGCCTTCGCGGAGGCGATTGGTAGCTTGACACAAACCGAGGCAGTAGCGGCATCGCCTGCAACGCACCGCCAACACGTCCAGATGGATGACATTGTTGATGGGTTACAGCAAACCGAGGCGGTGGCGGGATCGGTTGCCACCCACCACCACCATGTCCAGGATGATGGTGGTGTTGATGCTGGTACCTGTTTTGGAACACAAGGCGGTAGCGGCCATAATAGGACGCCTGCTGCAGCTGCTGTGCAGCCACGGCGTTGGAGCGGTTCAACGTCGCCGTTGCTTCCTCAGCCGCCGCCTCAGCCAACTTCTGTTGAAGCAAGAACTGGAAGGGATCCATATCACGTGTAAACAGAGACAAACAATGGACTGAAAGAGGCCGAGGTGAAAGAGGCCGAGGTATTAGCCAAGGTTTGTGGTGGTATACGTTGAATTAAGGGTTCGGCGATGATGGGTTTATATAGGGTTTCTTCTTCGTAGTAAACAAGGGAGGTTCGTGATTGAAGGATTCATGCATGGAAAGGTTTGTCTTGCAATAAATTACGTGAAGAACACACCTCATGCCTCCCTAGACTTCCCTTCCTTGTTTGAAATTTTCCTTTTCTCCTTCTTTCTTCTCTTGAAAGAAACCCAGGTTTCATGGATGATCACGAATTTGGCAGCTGTGGTTAATACAAAAACACACGTATGCCATGATTGTCACAGCTCATTAAACTGTGAAAAGATTTTAATTAATTACGTCAAACTTCCATTCTGGTCCTAATTAAGCTCCTAAATGGTCAGGCTTGTACGCGTAGAATCACATGCTGTCTATTACAGTACATAATTAGGAGCTAACAAATTCATTTATTGATGCTAAGAACAAAGCTGGAAAAGGAAAGCTGCTAGCAGAGCGTACGTGCTTTGCTGGCCTCAAAGAGCTTCTTCATTATCTGCCTCCGCTTGGTTATTCATTCAATGAATGAACAGCTTGGGGAGTTTCATGTATGGGATGAACAGTTCGATCGTTACAAGAAGCGTCGCTTCTGGGCTTCTGGCTAAGCATCTTTTGGCGGAGAGATCGATTTCAAGGCAGAATTGGCGTAATTATTACCGTGAGGATTGAGCTGCCAAAAGAGATTATCCTCCTTTGGGGCAAATCAGCTATTAGCAAGAACAAGGAAGGATGCGCGACTGGCTATCTCGAAATTTTCTAAGAAAGGATGGCAGTCAATAGCTCTTACATAGCATCGGATTCTAACCCTCAGGTGACTTCACTCGCAACATTGGAATCTCTTTCCCTCTGGATTTTCTCTTGGGGAGTGCTTGGTCCCTGGGGTTTCCTGTTTCAGGGGTCAAAGAGTTTTACACAACGATCTTGATGGACAACTAACATATATGTATACTGGTTAATCTTAAAGCTGATGAAGTAAGAAACTACAAATCTCTGAGACAGAAGGCTGAGCGAGTGAAGTCTACATACCACAATAGGCTACAACAAGGGTTCAAATGGGAATGGCCGCCATTATGATCAATAATGTCTTCTGCAAATATTTATTAATTATCCAAAAAAGTAAGATGCTGTTCTTGAAGTTTGCATCAATATAAGCCGAATTTCTTGAAGGCATCTTGAAGTGTACTTACTACAAGCAAAAGGGCTAAAGGGCAAATGAGCAGGAGGAACTCTCAGCGATCGATAAGCCAATGATACACACAGCAGACTCCTTATTATACCTAACTTCAACAAAAGAAAGTGCATGCCTTAATTTTAACTTTCGAAGCGAGTTCATTTTGTCTGATTACCAAATTGTTCAAGCCAGCTTTCATATTTTGATTATTGTACTCATAATCTCGTACATTTAGCTGTGAATCTTACAAGTCTAATAATTGATTAGCCAGGTGGAAGAAACTTTAAACTGTTCAAAAGGGCTTTGTTTCAAGTATTAACAGGAGTCCTGATCAAAGGTGTCACTTGAGCACCCCTATGTTCCTACCAAAACTCACAGCTAAATGCATATTCTTAACTTGCTAAGCAACACATTCTTTCAACGTCCAGAGAACTTGGCCTCGGATGGATCTGAGAATGTTATCTCTGCTTTTGGGGATGCACGATGAAACTTCGTCAAACGTTTTAAAACCCTAAAGCCAGACAATATCCCTGTATTTACATCTGCCACTTCCTTCCGCTTAATAGACATCTTCTCCAGTGAAGGGGAACAGGCAAGCAAGAACTTTATCAAATTCAGCTCAGCCCTCAAACCACGCATAGATTTATACTTCACAGTCCGAAGTTGGCTCAGAGTGCAGTCTTCTTCCCACAAGCTCAATGCCGGTTCCACAACTATGTCTTCAACGCTGTGACAGACCTGAGCGTATATGGCAGCGTTAGTGTGGTGATCACTTTTCTGGAAAGTTAAAAATTTAGTCACTTACCGAGATCACAAGATTCTGCAGGTGTGGAGAGCTGCGAATTATGCAAAGAACACTTGTTACTTCGTCTAACTCGTTGCAGATAGCAATGTCTGCTAGAGTAATGTCCTTCAAATAGTCAAAAGCTGCCGGAAGCCTCCTTGGAACACCACCTCTAGCCAAGTACTTAAAAAAAAGGACAGTGTATAAATATGAGAGCGACTTATCTCCAATAGTATGCTAGATGTATTCTTATGTTTTTCTAGCACTTGACTCATATTTCGAGTTCAGGACCTTCTATCGCCAGTGTTCTTTTAACTGCTAACTGCACGCGCGTGCGCGCACACAGAGAGAGAGAGAGAGAGAGAGAGAGAGAGAGAGACCAGACCTAATGTACCTGAAAGATAGAGCCTTCTAGATAGAGCTTTTGAAGCCTAGGCAAACAACCGAGAACCTCAGTCATATTTGAAGTCTTCATATTATCACCTAAGAATAGAAAAGAGGAAGAGATTGTTGGAAGCGTAGCGGGATCACAAGAAATTATAATACGAACAACGGCGGTGTATATATAACGATACAAAGATTTCTTATACAAGAAACACACTAAAACAAAATATATATAGCTCTCACAAGGTTGGTGTTTCAACACCTCTCAATCTTTCTCTCAAATTTTCACTCACACAAGCTGCTGCTTGTTTTCTCTCCCAAAATCACTCTCTAATTCTCTCACACACTAACTTCTCTAACATACAAGACTCATATATATAAGAGGACTATGTCGGCTACTTCTCCAACCGACTTCCCATGCATTATCTTCTCAAACCTTCCAAGTCGGCAACTTCATTTTCTCCAACCTTCTTAGCCATTCTTTGAGTCAACAATTTCAACTTGCTTTTCCAGGTTATCCACTCCATGTTGGCAGCCTCTTTCTCTTTATTTTCTTCTTGATTTTGTTGGCAGCTTCTCTTCAAGTTCTTTGATTCGGTTGCCACCTTTTCTTATCTTCTTCTAAGTCAAATTTTTGCATCTCATTTAATGAGGGTTTGAAATTCTAACACTCCCCCTCAAACCCGAATCTGCATGCCAAGCTTCTCTTTGAATTTGTGAAATACTTCAGTCTTCAATGCTTGACACGTGCACGCTGCTGCGGCTATATACTCGGCTTCCTTCCACTTATCATCTTCAATAGCCTCTTCGTATGTCACTGGATCACACTCTGCCATTAAACAAAATAGTGAATAATCAAATGTTGTCTGAACAGGTTCCGCAACATCGATCATAGATGTCATTTAGACTTCGCATTTTCATAGGTGCTCCCCCTAAATTGCTGCTGCCGCTGCCACTACTAGATGATGATGGTGTTGATGCAGGAGTTCTTGGAATAGGACTTTGTGGAGGAGTCTGATCATCACCGTGCTCATCTTGCACGTTTAAGCCGTCGTCGTCGTCAGCATCATCAAAAAATAATCCTTCAACTTTCTTTTCTTCTTTGCTCTATTTCCAATAATCTGCTTCGTCAAACTCAACATCACGTGAGATAATAACTTTCTTGGTGAGAGGATTATATAATCGATACGCCTTACTCCTTTTATCGTAGCCGATAAAGATGCACTTTTCTCCTTTGTCATCTAGCTTCTTTCTCCTTTGGTCAGGAATATGGGCATACGCAATACACCCAAAAATTCTAAGATGCTCAACTTTTGGCTTGCTACCACTCCATGCTTCATTTGGCGTCTTGAACTTTACACTCTTCGTTGGACATCGGTTTAGCAGATAAACTGCACATTGAACGGCTTCAGCCCAAAACGTTCTTGGTAGGTGCTTCCCTTTCACCATGTTTCTTGCCATATCAAGAATCGTGCGATTCTTTCTTTCTGCAACACCATTTTGTTGTGGCGTATAAGAGGCTGTCAACTGATGAATAATTCCGTGCTTTTTACAGTAATCTTCAAATAACTTCGAGGTGTATTCACCTCCTCTGTCAGACCTGAGTATCTTCAGATACTGTCCACTTTGTTTTTCAGCCATTGCTTTGAATTCCTTGAATTTATCAAGGGCTTCCGATTTTTCTTTGAGAATGTACACCCAACTTTTTCTACTGAAATCATCAATAAAAGTAAGATAGTACCTGTTTCCACCAAGTGACGGTATATCAAACGGACCAGCTATATCGGAGTGCACAATCTCTAGTGGCCTTCTGGCTCTCCATGATTTTCCAACTTCAAAACTTTGCCTGTGTTGTTTTCCTTTAACGCAAGCCTCACACAACTGATCTGGTTCATGAATTTCTGGCAGACCATTCACCATCTTTGTTCTTGATAACAACTTTAGACCGCTAAAACCAAGATGACCAAATCTTAAATGCCACAACCATGAATCATCTTTAATGACAGACTTCATGCATCTCATCATTTCAGATCGGATATCAAGTGTGAAAAGACGATTCTTCGTCATTTCAACTTTGGCAATTAATTCTCTATCTTTGTTTCTGATAACAAGAGCACCGTCTTTCATGTGTATATCGTACCCCTTTTCTAAGAGTTGGCCCAAGCTGATAATATTGCTCTTTAAGGCAGGTACATAATAAACATCTGATATAAATTTTCTATCTCTATTCTTTAAATTAATCATAAGTTTAGCTTTGCATGTTACTGGTATTTTTGACGAGTCTCCGAAAGTAACTTCTCCTTTGATAGTCTCGTCCAAATCTGTGAACAGCTCCTTTCGGCCACACATATGGTTGCTGGCACCAGTATCGAGATACCAAACATTTTTCTTGCACTCTTCATTTCCTCTATAAGTGAGAAAAATAGCAGCTTCCATATTTTTCTCTTCAGCTGGTGCAAAATTATTTCTTTCCTCCATTTTAGGAGTTGATCTGCACTCGTAACTAAAATGACCATATTTGTTGCAACTATAACATTTCAACTGGGATTTATCACCTCGTTGTTGAAATCCACCTCTTCCTCTGCTTCTAAATCCTCGACCACGACTATATGCTTGATAGTCGTCGCTTGTTTGACTTATATCAAAAGATTGTCTACCACGTCCTCGTCCACCGCGTATACTGCGTGGACCACGTCCAGCTCTATAGCTACCTCTGTAGCTACTACGTTCTCCTCTACCTCGTCCATAGCTACTGCTAGCTTGATTTTCACCTACATGTAATTTGCTTTGCAAAGTTTGCTCCAAATTTCGGCTATTTTCATTTTGATTTATTCTCTGCTCGTGAGCTTGAAGTGAACCCACAAGCTCATCTATAGAAATTTGGGACAAATCTTTCGACTCTTCAATTGCAGTAACAACATAATCAAATTTTCGAGTCAGAGAACGTAAGAGTTTTTCCATTACTCTGACATCATCTAGAGTTTCTCCATTTCTTTTCATCTCGTTTGCCACCGTTTTCAAACGAGTAACATAATCACTGATATTTTCCGAACTTAGCATTTTTAATGTCTCAAATTCAGCTCGAAGTGATTGAAGACGTACCTTTTTCGCCTTTTCGACTCCCTGTAGAGATTTCTGCAGAATCTCCCACGCTTCCTTCGATGTCTTCGCGTCTTGAAAAATTAAGAACAAGGCCTTCTTATCCTTCTTTCGCGATTCTCTTAACGCCGTTTTCTGGGCGTTTGATAAAGCTGCTTCGGCCGCCACATCTGCGGGTTCGATATATCCGTCTTCAATGATTTCCCATAATTCTTGTGATCCGAGGAGAACCTTCATTTGGATACTCCAATTCCCATAATTCGTCTTCGTTAATTTTGGGATTTGCGGCTGAATTATGTTCGCCATCTCTTCACCTTCTTGTGACGTAGAATCGAACTTGCGGCTCTGATACCACTTGTTGGAAGCGTAGCGGGATCACAAGAAATTATAATACGAACAACGGCGGTGTATATATAACGATACAAAGATTTCTTATACAAGAAACACACTAAAACAAAATATATATAGCTCTCACAAGGTTGGTGTTTCAACACCTCTCAATCTTTCTCTCAAATTTTCACTCACACAAGCTGCTGCTTGTTTTCTCTCCCAAAATCACTCTCTAATTCTCTCACACTAACTTCTCTAACATACAAGACTCATATATATAAGAGGACTATGTCGGCTACTTCTCCAACCGACTTCCCATGCATTATCTTCTCAAACCTTCCAAGTCGGCAACTTCATTTTCTCCAACCTTCTTAGCCATTCTTTGAGTCAACAATTTCAACTTGCTTTTCCAGGTTATCCACTCCATTTTCTTCTTGATTTGGTTGCCAGCTTCTCTTCAAGTTCTTTGAGTTGGTTGACACGTTCTCTTATCTTCTTCTAAGTCTTTTTTTTGTATCTCATTTAATGATGGTTTGAATTCTAACAGAGATACAGAGTGTTCTGAGATTTCGGGCACCAGCAATGCGAACTGAAAAAACTTCGCCAAGAAGGCTTAAATGTTTGAGACTGGGGGAATCAACGTCAAACGCGTCCAAATAATCAGAAGATTCTATCACCAACATCTCAAGTGATTGGAAACAAGAGAAAAAATTTACAGTAATGAAATTGGGAAATCTAACTAAATGAAACTCGAGGCTAATCAAGTTAGGAAATCCTCTGAACTTAGGTGGAGGCGCAAAGTCGCAGCTACAAAGCTTCAGATGGGTCAACAGCAAACAAGAGAAAAGATAGGTTGGCAGCCTGTGAGAAATGCCCAAATTCTGAAAAGTTAGTTCCTTCACTCCTTTCCTTGATAATAGAAGTATCCATTGATCTATATCCTCTCTATCTTCTATATGTATATCAGGAATGCTGAGAACAAATTTCAATATGGGGCCACTGTGAAGCAGAAGAACTTTGTTAATGCCCCTAACAAAGTCGCACTCAGAGTTTCTGGATTTTAAGAAATCAAAGTATTCACGATCGAACACAAGTTCTGGTAGTGTAGACCAATTGAGTAACCACTTTCTCGACAAAATACTTGTCTTCACCGCTTCTTGTATGGGCACACGCCCCAGAATATTTTCTATTACGTCTGTTGGCAAGTTGCTGATTACATCCTTCATTGCGGAACGGCCCATCTTGCTTTTCCCAAAACCAGTAGCCATTTTTCTGCGAAACAAAGCATCGGAGTGCTTAAAACCTTTGCTAAAGTTGTTTGGCACAGGGAGGGAAAGGAGAGAGAGAGAGAGAGAGAGAGAGAGAGAGAGAGAGAGAGAGAGAGAAATTACCTTTACCACTTGGCCGCTTTGTTGCAGCGGTTTTGCTCAACAAAATGGCTTGCGTGCATACATCGCTTATAAACAAGTGCCAGTATTGCTTCGAATTCTGTTGCTTTTGTTTGCTACCAGCAGTAATTACTGCTATTAATGATGCAGTGTGCATGGATTAAGATCAGATAGAGAGTGTTTTGTTGAAGTACAATGTGACCATATTCATTTGTTGGTGATCAACCCAGAATATGGAAAGTTGTGGATGTAGTCTCCTCGTAAAATACTCTCTTTTACTTTGTCTCAGGGTTTTATGAGAGGTACATGAATGCAGTCATGAACCTTATAATGGCACCCAAAATCAGCCCAAGTATCAAATAGTCATTGTATAGATAAACCGATATTAACCTTTCAAGAGAAAGCCAAAGGTGATGAGTTTGCCAAAGCTTTGAATACGAAAATATGCGCTTGGCGAAGCTGCATCAACTCTTTGGCTGCAATAATGCCGCATTTGCATCAATTCCTCTTTCATGCTGAATGAACATCACTTCAAGCACTGGCAAGTGGGCAAGAAGAAAGTCAATCATCTCCATCTCACGCCTAATATCCCTGACAGAACAAAATGTACAACTCGAAGCTGGCTCAAGATGCGATCCTAAGAATCGTCCTGGAAAATCCAGAATAGATTATTGTATAGAATTTGATTCTACCAAGGCCAATAGGTCACCACAAAATGCTTTCATTGAGTAGGACTTGTGTTGGTAGAACTTTAACAGTGAGTGGAAATTAATCATGTAAAGTGTTCTCACTCGCTGATATACTCCGATAGATAAACTCATAGCTCTCCCAACTTGTTTCGAATTGCTGAAGTCCATGCTAGAAACGGATATGTCCATCAAGTAAATAAGTTTGCTCGGAAGCTTTTTTGGATCATCACCAGAAGCTAAGACGAACTTATTAAACAACAAATTAAAGCAACACCCTCGTAGAGCAGTGCATACTTTAGACAATGTTCCAAATATACAATTTTACCTTAAAATCACCGCCTTCCAGTCACTAAGCATATTTAGGAGCTATTATTTTTCCTTACAACTGACAGAGGTTCATGCTCCCCAAGGTCTGCTCCGTAAGCATCCAATGCAGCATATGTCCAAACACCTCTGTGAGCAGGAATTATGACAGATTGGACCCCTAATGCATCCAGCAAAGTAAGAAGCGGCTAAGGAAGAAGGAAAAACAAATCTAAACTAGCACAGCTTGAAACTGGAGTCACTCCCCCACCAAAGCAGTTAAACCACAGCAGTCATTAGTTCCAAAATCCATTGCCACATGACCTTAGTAGGACCACTCTGGACTTCGAGAGATAACATGAGGCAACGAGATTGAAAGATTTTCAGAGAATAGGGGGCCAATAATATTATCCCATCTCATCCGTTAATTAGGCCGTACCATATCTGTCACTGTTACATTGAAATTTTTTCCTGCACTTCAACATAAACGAAGCAAAAAAACTACGGAAGTGGAAAACGTGTGTGGACCAAACGCCGTATGCATGAAATCAAAATCAGCAACCCAAACACTTCTACAAGGGCCTGATCAACAGTGCAAAGTGGTAAGGTTTCCTCAAAAGATATTTGCATAAGCTGACCTTGTTGATACCTGGGGTGAAACATAAAAAATGTTCTACCGGTCAGTCTGGATAATGATATGTCTTATACAATGATGTTTTGCCCACAAGCATGTTTGTAACATCGAGATCACCTGAGCTGTATAAATGTTGGAAGCAGAATACGAGTTTGGTGCCCAGGCGCTCACAACTTCAATTAGTGGTTAAGATTCCCAATCCTGCACTGTTGGAAGCAGAATAGGATTTGGTTCGGTGCCCTAGGCATTCACCACTTTCATTAGTGATTAAGATTTCCAGTCCTGCTCTGTCTGTCTGACTCTGCCAATGTGTTGCCAGATAGAAATGTGATAGACTTGGATTTATGCATGACAGCTTTTGTTTTCTTGGTGAAGTTGGATAGGTCCTAAGTTGGTTTATCTTCTGATGTGCCTAGTTAACTCTTCCAAGGCACTATTATTGCAGGTTATGCTATATACAATGAACCACTCACTATACGAAGAACTCCACAGCCCTCAATGGACTCTCTCATACTTACTAGTTGAAAGCTATATTGTCCAATTAGATAGCAAATCTCTGAGAATCTGTGAATCTTCTACAACTGCGTTCATGGGGTGATCCATGCATACAGTATACACATAGGCTCTGAATGTTATTCGGTGGAATAGGAGACAAGAAATGAAGACTATGCATGGATCATCTAAGAATTTTCAGCCTCTTAGACCATTATATATACTGGTTAATCTTGAAAAGCAAAACTGACGAAGTTAGAAACTACTAATCTCCGAGACAGAAGACTCCGAGCGAGTGAAGTCTACATACCACAAAAGGCTAAAGAACAAGTATTCAAAAGGTAATGGGCACCATGTTGATCGTTTAATCTTAATCTTTTGCAGATATGTACTAATCCAGAAAATAAGATGATGTCTCGAATTTAATTGGCATCAATATATAAGTCAAAGCGTAGGCCACTTGAAGGCATCTTGAAGTGTACTCACTGCAAGGAAAGGGTTAATTAAAAGGGCAAATGAGGAGGAGGAACTCAGTGAGGGATAAGCCAATGTTACACAGAGGCAAGTACAGTTGGGACAGCAGACTCCTTAAGTATACCTAACTTAAACAAAAGAAATTAAAGTGCATGCCCTAATTTTTACTTTCATAGTGAGTTTATTGTATGATTACCAAAATTTTCAAGCCAGCTGGATTTTACGTATAATAGACAGAATAACCGAACGGAACTTTCATTAGCTTACAAGGCAAAAATTATTCATTAGCCAGATGGAAAGAACTTTACACTATCCAAAAGGCCAAGGTTTTGGTTTCAAGTATTGACAGAAATTATAACCAAAGGTCACTTGAGCACTCAGTTTGCCTAATAAAACTCACAACTAAATGTAGATTCTAAACTTGCTAAATAACGTAGGCTCTCTCTATGTCTGGGGAACATGGCCTCGGATGGATCTGAGAATGTTATCTCTGCTTTTGGAGATGCACAATGAAGCATCAACAAACGTTTTAATAAGTTGTAGCCGGACAATAACGCGGTGTATGCATCGGGAACGTACTTCCGCTCAATAGACATCTTCACCAGATAAGGGGAACAGGCAAGCAAGAACTCTATTAACTTCATCTCTGCCGTCAAACCAAGCATAGATCTCACCTTCACAGTCCTAAGGTAAAACAGCCAGCAGTCCTCTTCCCACAAACTCCGATGCGGTTCCACAGCTAGGATTATATCGCTATGACAGACCCAAAGTTCTTATAGCAGCGTTAGTAAAGATTCACTGTGAAGCATTTTTCTAGGGAGTTTAAATTGACTGAGTTACCGAGATCTCAAGATTCTGCAAGTATGGAGAGCTGCGAATTATGCAAAGAAGACTTGATACTTTGTCATAAAGGTTGCAGAAATCCACGTCTACTAGATTAACGTCCTTTAAACAGCCAAAAGCTGCCGGAAGCTTCCATATTGGAACACTCATAGCCAAGTACTTGAAAAGCAAAAAGGACAATGGTACATATAAGAGCGACTTATCTCCAATATTACGTTACATATATCTGCTCACGCTTTTCTAAAACTTGTTGGATACTAACATTTCATGCTCAAGATCTTTATCCCCAGTGTACACTTAATTGAATGCACCCACACACAGAGAGAGAGAGAGAGAGAGAGTCAATGTACCTCACAAAGAGAGTCTCCTAAATAGAGCTTTTCAAGTTTAGGCAACCGATTGAGAACCTTAACCATATTGGAACCACCCCAGATATCCAGAAAACCGCCTAACGTAGAAGAGAAAGACATGCGAAGTGTTCTAAGATTTGGGGCATTAGCAATGCAAACATAACACATTTCACCACCAAGGCTAAAATGTTTGAGACTGGGGGAATCAATGTAAAACTCATCTATAAAAGTAGAAGATTCTATCACCAATGTCTGAAGTGATTGGAAGCCAGAGAGAAATAATACAGGCTTGCAAAATTTACAGCTACAGAGCTTCAGATGGGTCAACTGCAAGCAGGAGAAATGGCGGGTAGGCAGCTTGTGAAGCGCGACCAAATTCTCAACAGTGAGTTCCTTTACTCCTTTCCTTGACAGTAATCCTATCCATTGACTAATATCATCTTTTTTTTGGGAACGTATATCAGGAATGCTGAGAGCAAATTTCAGTAAGGGGCCATTGCGAATCAGAAGAACTTTGTTGAACACCCTAGCAGATTTGCACTCAGAGTTTCTGGAATTTAAGAAATCAAAGAGTTGACGATCAAATACAAGTTGTTCTAGTGTAGACCAATTGAGTAACCACTTTCTGGACAAAATACTTGTCTTCACCGCTTCTTGTATTGGCAGGCGCCCCAGAATAATTTCTATAACGTCCGTTGGCAGGATGCTGATTACATCCTTCGTTACAGAACAGGCCATCTCGCTATTTCCACAACCAGTAGCCATTTTTCTGTGAAACAAATCATCGGAGTGCTTAAAACCTTCGCTAAAGTCGTTGGCATACATAGCATATAAACAGGTGCCAGTACTGCTTCGAAATCTGTAGCATTTGTTTGCGAACAGCAGTAAATACTGCTATTAATGTTGTACTGTGCATGGATTATGATCAGATAGTGAGTATTTTGTTCAGGTACAATGTGACCATATTCATCTGTTGAGTGACTAACCCAGAATTCGGAAAGTTGTGGATGTAGTCTCCTCGTAAAATACTCTCTTTGAATTGGGCTCACAGTTTTATGAGCGGCACATGAATGCAGTGATGAACCTTATAATGTCACCGAAAGTAAGCCCAAGTATCAGATAGTTATTGTATAGGTAAACCGATATGACCCTCTCAAGAGAAAGCGAAAGGTGATGAGTTTGCCAAAGCTTTGAATACTAAATATGAGTTCGGCGAAGCTGCATCAACTCTCTGGAAATAATGCCGCATTTTCATCAATTCCTCTTCATGCTGAATCAACATCACCTCAAGCACTGGCGATCGAGTGGCCAAGAAGACACTCAATTATCTCCATCTCAGCCCTAATACCCCAAACAGAACAAAATGTACAACTCGAAGCTGGCTCAAGATCCGATATTCTTTTACAGAATTTCATATATACAACCAAGGCCTATAGGTCACCACAAAATGCTGTCATTGACTAGGACTTTGGTCGGTAGAACTTAAACAGTGTGAGGAAATTAATCATGTAAAGTGTTCTCACTAACCAATATCTTTAGGGTCCCCAAGTTGGGAGAGCTTTGAATTAAGCGAAGTGTGCCCATAACTTCTTTCGAATTGCTGAAATCTATGCTAGAAACTCGTAAGTTCATCAAGTAAATAAGTTTGGTCGGAAGCTTTTTTGGAACATCACCCGAAGCTAAGAACTTGCTATTAAACAACAAATTAAAGCAACACTGGTATAGAGCAATGTATACTTCGCACGAAGTTACAAATATAAGATTTTACTGAAGAAACATCGTCTTTTGAGGCACAGTTTTTCAATTCTGGGCACATAATCTATATAACATTGGAGAAATTGGCATTCTCCAATAGCAATCTGATGGACAGTTCGTGATGCGGGAGTTCCTTCATCTAAGTGTACTCTCTGAAACTTATGAGCGTCTTAGATTTATCGAAGTTGTCCATGTAACCAAACGACATCCAGATAGATGAACGTTAAACCCCTGATATTTTTCATGGTCATTTCATACTAACGGTAGAAACTTGCAACTTTTAGTCTTAATAACATGAATCCCTGGAGGGCGTCGCGAAAGCTTGATGCATATATGCATGACATAAACAATTTGTTTTTGTTCCCAAAAATAAAAAAATACTGGGTCCTGAAATTTGTAGCAATGGAAGCAGCATCTAACTTCAATCATGTATTAACTGGATTAAGGGATCACCTGCTCAAAAAGACTTGTTTTACGAAAGGATCGCAAAGTAAGAAGAGGCCAAGGAAGAGGACAAAACAATAGTAATAGATTAACGCAACTGAGAAACTCAATTAACCTAGACCACAGCAGTTCAAAAGTAGTAGTAGTACAGTTCTAAAAGTCCACATAAAGCACACAAGTCATATGATAACCACCAAGAGAAAAGCCGCGAAACAGATTGCTGCAATTCAGGCCCTTCTCAAAGCTAGGCGAACATGGCCTCCGATGGGTCTGAGTACACGACCTCTGCTTTTGGAGATGCTCGATGGAACCTCATTAATTCTTTCGAAATCATGAACCCTGTCATTAACCCAGCCCTTGCATCAGCTACTTTTTCCCGTTCGACGTAAACCTTCTCAAGCGAAGGGGAACAAGCAAGTATATATTTAATTAACTCCAGCTCAGTCGTTAATCCTTCAAAAGAGGTAAACTTAGCGGTTCTAAGTTGGCTAATCGTGCACTTTTCTTCCCAAAAGTTCATTCCTGGATCCGAAACAGCTGAATGGTCATTGTTAAAGGCCTGCATGACTAGGTGTTAAAAACTGCTCCACACTAAACGATAAAGAAGAACTAAAAGAATGATAGTCTTGCTTACGGAGATCTCAAGTTCCTGCAGGTTTGGCGAGCTGCGGATTAAGCAAAGAGCACTATATATTTCACCGTAACTGTTTCGAAAGTCCATGTCAGACAAAGTAAGAGTCTTCAAACAGTTTAATGCTGCAGGAAGCCTCTTTGGAACGTCACCGGCCGCCAAGTACTTCCAGACAAATCGAAGGCACAAAGAAATGTGCTTCAGCAAATTTAAAGTGGCGTAATAATATATATAGAATTGTCGAAGTAAGAAATGGCCAGCCTCGTACCTTATGAAGAAAGTCATCCAGAGAAAGCTTCTCTAAGTTAGGCAAACGCCCCAGAAGTTGAATCATGTTGGAACTTGTGATATGCTCAGGATTTCTGAGTGCAAGGCGTGATGAAATAGTCAGTGTTATGAGACCTTGCGCATTCTCTATGTTTATAAATCTCAGAGAGCCACTGACATGTAAGTGTCTGAGAGTAGGAGAATGGATGTAAAGCTGGTCAGCAGCAATGCAAATTTCAACTATCAGTCTCTCAAGTCGTGGGCAACTAGAGAGAAAGCCTCTAAATAAGTCTGTTGGAAGCACTACAGAATGAAGCTCAAGGTTAATCAGATTGGGAAAGCCTTCAAACGTTACTGGAGGAAAGAGACTGCATTTACAAAGCTTCAGATGTGTCAGCTGTAAACAAGAGAAAAGATGAGAAGGTAACTTGTGAGTCGCCATACAAGCCAGATGAGTTCTCAAAAGTAAATTTCTGCAAACCATTTCTTGAAAGGAAAAGTATCCATTGATTGATGTCATTAACTTCCCTTTCTGTAAAACGTATGTTGGGGGGAATGTGGAGGACAAATTTCAGTATGGGGCCACTGTGAAGTAGGAGAAGTTTGCTGATAATGCTCACAGAGTCGAAACTCTCAAAAAAAAATTGACCAAATTCAAGTTCTAGCGTAGACCAGTTGTATTTCCATTTTCTTGACAGTATACTTGTCCTCACTGCATCTTGTATGGGCATGCGCTTCAAAATATTTTGTATTATGTTCCTTGGCAAGTTGCTGATTATATCCGCTTCGACTGATTTCATTGCCTTGCTCTTCCGATGACCAGTAGTTGCCATACTCTTGGAGATAAAAGTATATTCCTGTGAAACATTAGTAAGGTGAAACATGGTTGGCTTCCAAGTTCACAATCATAAACACACTCGTACAGACTCATGTACTTACCTAGGTTTTGTATTCACACCTAAAACTCGAATCAGTTGTTTCTTTAGAAAGTTGAGTGGCTTAACAACCGCTACTACTTCAAATAAGAACCAGCTAATGCGCAGCTAACTCGTGAAAAGTATGTTCAGAATAATTACCTTTGTCACTTTGCTTCTTTGTTGCAGTGTGGACTGTTTTGCTCTGGAACAAAATGGCTTGCTTGCATACACGTACGGCTTATAAACAAGGTGCTAATGTTGCTTCGAAATTTGTTGCTTTTGTTTGCTAACAGCAGTAGATACTGCTATTAATGTTGCAGTGTGCATGCATGAAGATTGGTAGTGAGTGTTTTGTTCAAGTACAATGTGACCATATTCATCTGTAGATGACTGACCCATAATACGAAAAGTTGTGGATGTAGTCTCTCCTCGTAAAATACTCTCTTTGACTTTGGTCACAATTTCATGAGAGGTACATGAATGCAGTCATAAACCTTATAATGTCATCAAACTTCAGCCCAAGTATCAAATACTTATTGTGTAGATAAACCAATAGGAACCTTTCAAGAGAAAGCAAAAGATGATGAGTTTGCCAAAGCTTTTGAATACTAAAATATGAGCTCGGCAAAACTGCATCAACTCTCTGGCTGCAATAACGCCACATTTGCATCAAATCCTCTTTATGCTGAATGAGCATCAACTCAAGCATTGGCGATTGGGCAAGAAGAAACTCAATCACCTCCACCTCAAGTCTAATATCCATGACAGAACAAAACTTACAACTCGAAGCTGGCTCAAGATGCAACCCTCAGAATTATCTCCCTGAAAATCCAGACAGATTCTTTTACAGAATTTGATTTTACCAAGACCTATAGGTTACACAAGATGCTTTTATTGACTAACTAGGACATGGGTCGGTAGAACTTAGACAGCGTGTGGAAATTAACCAGGTACTGGGCAACTAACTTGTGAATAGCATGTTCAAGGTTATGTGCAACATTAGAAGGGGCTGCAAAAGCGCAGTCTCTTTTATATATCCAAAGGCTGTAACTTAAAGCCTCGAGGCAAAAACTTGACATTGTTAAAGCAGTCTGTAATTAGGCAACTTAGGAGAGCACAAAGTGACTCTATTCACTTAATCATGTATTTTCTGTCTCTAAGCACCAGCTCTTCACCTTATCAAGTGCTTCAAAACATTAAGAACCAATTCTTTCTGCTGGCACTTCAAACATCAGAAACCAAGCACTGTACTTGATCCGGTGAGACTGTGTTTTTCCTAATTTATCTAGAATGTCTTAAACCATTCAAATCAAAACCAGATTGAACAAAAAATAGAAAAAAAATTCAAATCCAAGAGGAGAATAGAGTAAGACAGCCTGCCAATGGTTGGATCAAGCTCAAACCTTTATCACTGATGGTGGCGCTTTCGCCCTTCTTCATCAACTCGAAAGCTTTTCATTTTCTAGGTTTTGCAGATGAAGAGGCAGAGGGAACCGTATGAACAAGTCCACTGACCTGTCATGAATCTGCAGTAACCATGGCTATAGCTGATGTGACCTAATCCTAGTGGTCCAAATTAATCCCATATATCCGACGCACCACCTTTTGCCACGTCACAAACCCAAACCAGGGATTAATGCTGCTACTGGTCATTTTACTTATACACCTTCCCATTTCCAGATTAACAACTCCACCACCTCCGATCAGTGGACCACCGTGATCTTGCTCCTGCTCTAATAAAACAAAACCCCTTCCCATTGTACTTCGGTCACGGTTGAACGACCGGCAGCGGTGGTGGTCGGTTGAGCTTCATCCCCGACGATTGCTGTTGATGGTGGCCAGCTTTTGTGGCGGTTCGTGAAGGACCGATGTAGAGTTGTCAAAGGGCCGGGCTTGGGCCGGCCCAGCCCAAGCCCATCGGGCCTACTGTGGGGCCGGGCCGGGGCCAGGCCAGTGGGGCTGCCAACCGGGCCGGGCCTGCCGAAGGCAAACCTAGGCCCAGTTCAGGCCCTGGCCCTAGGCCCAATATCTAGGGCCGGGCCTGGGCCCTTTTTTTTTTTTTGACAAAATTCTTTAGCTATTCTTCGTATAACAAGAATTAATACTTACTAAATTTGGTTGATAGCATTTTACAATAATAGGAAGTTGTATCTATTGTAGCATTACCAAGAAATTGACACTAACCATATTTAGTAGTCATCAATATCAACAAATAGGAGGTTGTATCTTCTAGTTACAATCCAAGTTGCAGGTAAAATAATCTTTTTGTTTTTTTCATATTCCAAGCCACTGCTAGTCTCATAAGAATAACAATCTAGCCTATCATAATCTTGACCTTTTGAAGATTTCTCAAACTTGTCATCTTTAAAGGACTACTAATAATTTAGTATAAGAGTTATGAATTGTTTATTGTAGACCCACAACAAAATCTAATTTCGTATCATTTCAATCTTTGCGACAAATATATCTATAAGTTCGAACTCATGTGGACTTATTAGTAGTGGAATTTTGGAAAAGGGGTGGAAGAAAGGGGGGGAAAAGCAAAAAATTCAAAAAAGTGGGGCCAAAATCGGGCCAAACCCGGGCTTCAGACCGGGCCAAACCCGGGCTGTTTCCAGGCCGGGCCGGGTCGGTTTCCAGATTTTGAAGGCCTGGTCCAGGCCCAGGCCCCAGGCCTTCTGCACGCGGGCCCCTACTGTTCATCGAGGGGCCGGGCCAGAACCGGGCCAGGTCGGGCCAGCCCGCGGGCCGCCCGGCCCGTTTGACAACTCTAGACCGATTGGTGGGTTGTTATTGATGGGTTGGGTCGATATACGGCTGTGCGGGACTCGTGGTGGGTGGGGCGATTTACAGCTCTGAGGGGGCAATGTTGACACTTGAAATCAGATACTCAATCCGGTCACTGAAAGTATTTTATCATTGATCCTGAATTTTATAATGATAAATTTTATCACTATTTTTTTTAGTATAAATCTTTTATCTCTAAAAAATATTCAGTCATTGTAATACCCCAAATAATATGTAACTAATTATTTTAATTCTTGGGTTACTTTGAAATTTTAAGAATATTTTGGAATTTCTTTTGAATAAGTAATATATCTTTAGGGGCCTTTAGAGTAATTTACCAAATTTAGAGAAATAAAAAGACTGGTTAGTTGTGTTTTATCGATAAATTGAGTCTGGCCTTTCAGAGAGATGAGAAGAAAGAGAAAATTAGGGCTTGAGGATTTCAACCTTCTACTTACAATTGGTTCTGAGATTTTCGGAAGTATACGCAATTTGAGTGAAGATTATTGCGTAAATTTGAGGTAAGGGTTTCATGTATAGATCCGCATCATATTATTATGTCACCGTATTTCGATTTTGAATCAACGATAAAATGTATCTTTTATCAAAATTATCGTTATTTGCTTTGATATTGTATTTATTTTCTTAATGAATCGGTGATTTACCCGTCTCAGATATTTTTTTTTTTATCGTTATTCGTTTGCAGTATACTCGTTGTTTTAGCCGTTGCTCTACTGTTTAGCCGTACTGTGCGGTCCAATTTTCTTCCTTTCTCTGCACGGTGGCTGCCCACTGCCCAGCAATAATATTCTGAATACACATCATGCCCCATCATCGATCATCAATTGGTCTAAGAAACTTTCAGATTCTTTGGTTAGAAGAGTACATAGCCGGGCAATGGAGAAGTGGCTTTGCCACGTGTCACTTTTTAGTTGGTGCAATAATTTTGTCTTCTTTTTTTACTCTCCGTGTTGTTATTTTATAATTCCGTGCTTATGCGGACTCAGTTTAAAGCGATTTTGGTTCCGTTGCACTCGTCTTTTTATACTCTTCGATTTGAGTATAAAATCGAGTATTTTCTGAAATCGTTAAGCTATCGTATTTGAAATACAAAGTTTTGATATTTTGCGGTTCTTATGCGTATGAGATATTTTGAAGTTTATCGAGCAGCTTGAATTGAACTAATGTTAGAATCTTCACGTGCTTAGGTTAACGTGGTGCCATGACATGATATGGCAATTGCTACCGGTATGCAACTTTGAACTTAGAACCTTCGCGTGCTTAGGTTAACGTGCTTTACAGTCACGTATT
The DNA here is from genome assembly GCA_033065855.1 of Escallonia rubra. Lineage (NCBI taxonomy): Eukaryota > Viridiplantae > Streptophyta > Magnoliopsida > Escalloniales > Escalloniaceae > Escallonia > Escallonia rubra. The sequence goes on along the minus strand of JAVXUO010001290.1, from coordinate 65,810 downwards.
ACGTGATTGTATCGTATTTGATAATTAGTTCAATTTTTCGACTGTGTTCATTTGACTTTGACTTTGATTTGATATTTGACGGATTGGAATATCCCGAAATGAGATTATTGGTCGTGCTCAGATTTTGCAATCGTCTTTGCACTTTCGTTTTCATATGCTTTGTTTGGACTCAGCTATACATTATTGGATACCAGCGTTGTACTCTGTGGGTGTGTGCGTGTAATCTTTACTGGGCTTTGTGCTCACCCCCTTTCTCTCCCCATTTCAGGTAATTAAGCTGAGACGGTTTAGAGGAGTTAATAGCATTATGCTTAAGCTTGGAGTGAACTTTAATTGATAATTTTCTTAGTAGCTTTGAAATAAGAACCATGTAATAGTTTTTGATTTAGTGACTTTTGGTACCCCAATGGTTGGGAAGTGACTATTGTTATTAGATTTCCGCTGCATTTATTAGACTTTGATACATTTAGAGCTCTGATTATCATTTTGAGGTTATGTTCTTGGTAAAATTCTTTGGGTATTATATTTCTAGTAAGCAGGAATATTTTGAAATAGTACGTGTAGGTCCGCCTCCGAGTCGGGGCGTGACAGTCATATTTTTTTAGTACATCAGAGTAGATAACTACTAAAAGTTAATAATTTCGATTTTATACTGAATATCATTAAATTATTATTACTGTTTCTTATTAGGATTAGACGATAAGGATACAAGTTTCAAACTGAAAGTTATTTTTTAATAGGGTTAATTATAAAATTGTCCCTTGAAGTTTACACGTTTTTGCACTTTACTCCCCGTGTTTACAACTTTTGCAATAATGTCCCCTGAGGTTGACAAAACCATTGCAAACGACTCTAAAAATCGACGTCCGTCCAAATTCGGCAGTTAAGTCCGCATGTGCACAGCACATGCCATTTTGACATGGGCGAATCAGTCCATTCCTTACCAAAACCATCTGAAAACCCTAAATATCTCTCTTCTCTATCTTCCTCTCTTACCTTACCGAATCCACTCCGCATCCACGCCGTACCCCGCCGGAATCGCCGGCATCCGCACGTCATCTTCCCTCACCGCCCTGGCCTTGGTCAGGAAATCCTCCAGAGTCATCTCTGACTCCTGACTCCCCCCGCCACCGCCGCCGCCTCCTCTTCTGGCGACGATCTCCTTCCAGACCTCGTCCACCATCCTGTTCCCCCCGTCGCCGGCGGCGGGGGAGGGGAAGGCGTCGGAATCGGCGTAGATGTTCTTGAGCAGCTCGTCCATGTTCATGGAGCCGAAGCTCTTGCTCTGATCTGCCTGGAGCCCGGAGGCAGCGAGGGAATGTATAGAGGAGTCACGCGGCAGATCTGGATTGGCCGGTTACGTAGACACCATCACCTTCGATGATGCCATATATGCTCCTCCCCCCTGATTCTCTAGGGCTTGTGCGGGATTTCGTATGCAGATGATCAAATTCAGCGTGAGCCTCGCGGACAGTTTGAACGTACTCTCTCTCTCTCTGTAATTTGCTACTGTCTCCTCAAATCCTCCGGGCAGCCACTTCTCTTCTTCTTCCTCATTTCCTCTCCTCACAACCCAAATGAATTGTTGTTCCGAAGCTTCAAGCCCCATATGAGTACATTGAGCAGAAAGGCATACCTGCAAGCATCTATCTGCATCCCATGTGGCAGTAGAGCAACTTTCATCAGTTCCAATGACCTCAACAACACCAACACATCGCCCGCCCGAAGAAGGTTTGAACACCGGCAAAACTAGAACGGTCTTTACACTAGAAGCTACAGCAACATCGCGCTGTGGAAACTCGTTGCAAGAGTAAAGACGAACGTCTGGACTCGACTCCGGCAACCTATGCTGGAACACGCGGCCGGGCGGACCAAGGTGGTTGTATTCATTGCTCCCCTCTCCTTCCACAACCAAGTCAAAGCTCTTGCAGTGCTACCTATACAACCAGAGCCCTCTATGAATAGAACCTTTAGTATGTCCTCGAACGGCAAAAGGCTGGTCTGAAGTTGTAAGCAAACATCGGCCCTCAATCCTTCTGGGTGCCTAAAATTGAGCCAGAATGCTGCCACGCTTTGCAGAGAGAGAAACAAAAGGCATAATGAAGAAGATTTTTTTTTTTGACTAAAGTTACAATTTTGCCCTTTACTTTAGTCAAAAAAATAGCACATGACAAGCACGTGACTATTTTAACGGCTATTTTGGACGGACGTTGGTGTTTGGAGTCGTTTGCAATTGTTTTGTCAACCTGTGGAGACATTATTGCAAAAGTTGTAAACATGGGGAGCAAAGTGCAAAAACGTGTAAACCTCAGGGGACAATTTTGTAATTAACCCTTTTTAATATGAAGAAGATAACTTATTTAAAATTTGTTTATATCGTTTAGGGATAGTTGTTGCTAGTAGTTTTTCATGATAAATTAATTTTTTGGAGAAGTTATTTTTTAGGTAGTAGTTATTTTTTGTATTTTGTATTTTTTTTTGGTAATAAGATAATAGTATTAATAATTAAAAAGGTTACAGAGTTGCCCAACGGCGAGGAAAGGTCACGACATTCTCGTGACTCTATATATACACGACCACAAAAGTTAGAATAACTTAAAGTAATAAGCGGATGCCCAAAGGTTATAAAACGCGTAGTATACTAAAATTAAATACTATAAATCTAAACAACATAAAAAGTACAATGAGGAAGTCAACTGGAGTCGAACGAAAATCAAGGATGTACTCAGCAGACAAAGAGATCACAATGTAAATACAAGAGGCATGTAATGTTGCATGGTTCACAATATGGCGATTTCCCTCCAAAACACGGCCACCATTAAGCGGGCATCAAAACCAACAATCACAAACCAGGCTAAGCTATTCGACTTCTTCTCCCCCCCCCCCCCCCCGGCCCCACACACACAAACACCCAAATGCCCACACACAAAACCCCTAGAGCAGAATTACCCTGGAAACCCCTCCCCAACCCCCCCCCCCCCTCAAACGCACAAAATGCCTAAAACCCCCAAGACTCACCCGAGGCCCTACCCCCCACCCCTCCATCATGCACAGGATATCACGCCGTAATACACCAAAACCCTAGACATTTGAGCTTAGTAACCAAAACAGACATCCTACAGCCAACTAGAAAGCCTTAATTACTGTCGGCGAAATATCCGGCCGCCGGCGGTAGGATCTTGGTCACCGACGGCTGAAATCCGGCCACATCCGGTTGAATTTCGGCCACAACCTAGCAAACCTAAACCTCATCAATCAACAATACAAACCAAACAAGCCCGTGACCATCACTCCGATCAAGACCTATCAGATCTAAAAGATCAAGAAATACCCTAAATCTTCAAGGATCTGAAGAGATCCGGCAACTCCGTGCAAGTGCAGACATCATCATCCCCAATCGTGGCTGGGTAGGACGGCGCCGACCACCGCACCGTAGTCGTCCATTGTCCTCCATCCCCGATCTGCCACCGGCCTCGAAAGAAGACCGTCCTCAGAGTAAAAACACACAAAGGAAGATCAGATGTATACCTAGCCCTAGGCCGGAATTCGGCCACCGCCCCACGCGCGCCATCGCACGTTGGGGCGGCCTCGGTGGCTTTCTGCAGAAAGTTTGCTTAAAGAGAAGAGGGAGAGATATTTTTAGAGAGAGAGATATTCTGTTGTCTGTATTTTGTTATGTTATAAGTACATTTTAGAAGACATATCCTATCATCATCAATATCAATAAATCCTTTTTCAATCTTTTTTCAAAGCATTCTTAGAAGTTAAATGCTTTCAACTTACATTTGAATGCACTTTATACATTCAACACTTAACTATTTCTAAATTATCAAACACTTTAAATGAAGTTCTCAGTGAGAGATGCAAAAAAGAACCGGCACTAGCCTTTTGCCTACAATTTGATTGGATGTTTCTACTTGATGAAAACACCAGCAACAAAATAGATAGGGCACATATTTTGGCAAACTCTACCTTGAACATTGCATGTAATTTTACAGGTAAAATGAAGTGCATCCATTTGTTTCCAAAAAAATAAAAAATCAATGGATTAATCAACTTTGCTGTCGGACGCAAAAAATTTTGAAGATCCAGGTCAAACCCAAGAACAAATAATGTATGATCCCGAATCATTTATCATTTTATCTTGGCTATTTAGAATCACAAGAATAGGAGAGACACGTGTATATGAATAAGGGAGAAAGGGAGATAAATAATTAATTTGCGATGTATATATAATTGTCTTAGCTGGTCGGAACAGTGATTCGAGACTGTACAATACTTACTACAGACCCACGTACTCCACCTTGAGATACCATTTCTTGAACTCTACTTCGCTATTTTCTTGATCTCTTCAGTTTTATTATTTTCTGAGAATTTCTTAAAAAAATAATAAACCCCATTTTCAAGGGGTTTAAATTTTATGGAACCTATTGACATTGCTCATTCTTAGGTTAAATACACGTTAGTACCCTGAAAGTACCTTGAAATATCACTTGAGGATCCAAAAGTTTATTTTTTACACAGAAGGGTCTGTAGTTTCAAATTCGCAATAAATAAGGGTTTCTGTCCAAATTCCTAACGTTCTAGGCAAAACTGTCAGGGGCAATTTTGTCAAGCCATATTTATTTTTTCAAAACCCTAGTTTAATCCTAATTTACAAATCATAGCCAGCCCCTTTTCCCAAGCCCCACCCATGGCCAAAAAACATAGGTGCTTGTCGCCAACCTTCAACGTCCCTAGATCAGCCACCACCTCGCCAACCCCGTCGCAAACCAAAAGTCACACCAACTCCTGACGGCGATCCCATCACCCGCCATATGACCGGTGGTAGACGTCCGGCGATAATGGTGTTGGTGATTGATCAGGCCGCCGGCGACTCTGATCGGACTGCTAGTGGCGGCGATGCCGGTGGGTTGTGGTGATTTGGTGGTGCGGTGGTGAGGCCAATCTGCTGGTGGTTTTAGGTGAGCCCCAGTGGTGGTAATTGGTGATGGTGGTGCGTGGACGGTGGTTGTACTCTTGGCGCTGGTGGGTGATGTTGGCTTTGGCGGTGTTGTGATGAGACTGGCGCCGACAGTGATGTTGATGGCAGCGGCACAGCGACATGTTGGTGGTTCGGCAGTGATGATGCCAATCTGTAGGCCGATTTGTATGTGATTTGTTGTGATTTGGCGTCTCTATGTGGCTTTGGGATACTGTTGGGGCTTGGGTAAAGGGTACAGTGGGGAGGGCAAAGGGTGAGGGGCTGAGGAGGTCTGTGAAGAAGAAAAAGAAGTGCAAAATTGAAAAAGAGAAGAAATACTACAGGTTTATCTTGACAAAATTGCATATGACAGTTTTGCCTAGAATGTAAGGAATTTGGACCGAAACCATTAATTATTGCGAATTTGAAACTACAGACCCTTCTGTGTAAAAAAATAAACATTTGGACCCTCAAGTGAGATTTTAAGGTACTTTCAGGATACAAACGTGTATTTAACCCCTCATTCTTTTTACTTTTTATCAATTCATCATCATTGCAGGATGTTTGTTCTTACTTCTCCTTGCATTTTAATGTTTGGAGATACATGATCTCTCTTTATTTAGTTTGTAAATTAATACTTCCAAGTTCCAATAACTGAGATCATAACAAATTGTGTCTTAATATTAAAACTATTCCTAAGTCCTTGGCAGATTGTGTCTTAAGTATTATTTTTTTAAAATTTGCAAAATCTTAAATCCTTATATGACCCCCGGCAGAAGGGTAAAGGTGCCCTTATTTGTCAAACAGAAAGGATAATAAAGGAAGTTACTATGTAAAAATTGCTTCAAGATCTTTTTCGAGAGCAAATATCCATTGCCAACTTCCATATTATATCATTTCAGGAAAAAGACTTAGGTAATAGAAAAAGGAAAGTAGAACGAATTTAACAAAATTGTAGGTTGTAAGGTCTGACATCATTGGTTTCAACTAGACTTGGCAAACGGGTATACCCGTCGGGGTACGGGTAAAAACCGATCGGGTCCGAATAAAAACGGGTCGGATAAATTTTACCCGATATTTTCCGGGTAGACTTTTCCTGGATCCGTACCCTACCCAGGCGGATAGGGTATTACCCGCGGGTAAAACATTAAATTTTACAATTTTTTGGAAACAACTATTAATTTCTTCTTAAATGTTTTCTTCTCCTTCCTTTCTTCTTTTATTACACAAAATCAGATCTTCAACATTGCTAATTACTACAATAATCAATCTCCATTATGATCTATTACACAACAAACATAAAATCAAGATCAGGAATCAGGAATCATGAATCATGAATCATGAATATACAAATATAGGACTAGGAAAAAAATTCAAGATCAGTAGATCTAGTGGCGACGGTCAACCATAGATCGATATTGCCGATTACAATAATCGATCACCATTAAGATCTATTACACAACGTCGATAAAATCAAGATCAGGATTCTTGAAGAAACAAAAAAAAAAACGGAAACAAATAAATACAAGGTCACGATTCTTGAATAAAGAAAATAAAACAAAAAAAAATACAAGATCAGTGATCTTGTGGCGACGATCAACACTCAACAATAGATCTGGCGAATGAGAGAAGATCGGCGATGGAGAGAAGATGGGCGACGGGGCACAAAGAAACGAGGGGCGACGGAGCACAGAGAAACGATCGGCGACGAAGAGACGAAGGCTTATAGTCGGTCACTCGATCGGTGGCTGCGGTATCAGACTGACGGAGTGAAGGCATGAATGGTAGTGGTGGTAGATCTCGAACGAGCAGCGGCGGCATGAGAAGTAAGAAGAAGGGTGAAGACTGAAGAAAAATGAAAGTGAGAGGCTTTAGGGCACAAATGGCTATATTTATAGTTTGAAAAACGGGCAAACTCGGGTAACCCGCGAACCGACCCGAAAATTACGGGTCGGTTCGGGTACGGGTCTAATTTTCGCGGGTAGTAAATATTGGTACCCGTACCCGGGATTTTTGTCCGGGTACGGATCGACCCGCGGGTACGGACAGTTTTTTGCCAGGTCTAGTTTCAATAATCTAGAACTCTCGGAGATATTGTAAAGTAATCTTCAGCTTCTTGGGGCCCTTGTTTCCTTCACTTCAGTCCCCCTAGATCCAACGAGTAACTATTGCACTATCCTGGATTATAAGTCACAAACATTTAAGAATATTGGATTAGGGAGGGAGGGAGAGAAGCTAATGGGATTGGAAGAGGGGGCTAATCGTGAGGTTATTCTACTATATATCCATTAAGTCCTAGACGGTCGGCTCCCCTACCATTCAATATTCTCTAAAATCGTATAATCTTAGATGGTAGAGACCATACAACGTTGGACAAGGGAGGGGGAGTAGAGGGGGGTTGGGGCCCTGGGAAGGGGGGGGGGGGGGGGGGGGAATATGAGGTTCTTTGTCGAATTTGGGTAAAATGTTAGAGTAGGTAGGGTGAGGTGCTTAGGGCATTGGCGTTAGTCCTTGTTGTAATTGGTTGACTTCCCTTTTTCGAGAGGCAAGACATCAACGACATGTGAAAGTGACAGTGGATCGGTGTGAATTTTGCGGCACGAAAAACTCTTTTTTGGGCTACCACTCAATACGTTGACCAGTTAACTCAAGGCAGCTCATGATTTTTAACGTTTAATTGTAATAGTTAAAGCTGGTTTTAGTCATGGTTTGTCATGATTTTTGTTTTTCATTTGAAGTTACAAATGTAAAGTCAAAAATGGCTGACAAGTAAAAATCATGTAACCTTTACGGGTTTCAAACGTGCTTATAGCGTGTTTGTCATGTGCAGAGGTGGCGGTGGCAATGAGTCTTAATGATGGATTCAGTGGGTGTCGCTGCTGGTGATGGCAATGGGGGGATTGCGGAGGTCGCGGTGGTGGTAGAAGGTTACAAACTAAAGAAGTTACGTGGTATGAACTAGAGAAGAGACATAAAGAGGTAACTCCCAAAAATTAAAAGTGCAAGGGGAAAACAAATTACCTATAAATCTAACCTTGACGTAGAATTTTGTGCAAGTTCCGGGCTTCTTTACATAGCTCAGGCCATCAGTAATGAGGAGCCCTCTCCAAGTTGGGCAATTGCTAGCTAGGGACAGCCGCTGAGGCCCAAAATTGGAGATGAATGAACTAGTGTTCCAGATTTCAATTTGCAAGACCGATTTTTTTTTTATAAGTTAAATATGAGAATGATGGTATAAGGCATGAAGGGGTGTTGAAGGGTTACGGAAAGCCTGCCGATACTGAGAGTAGACAATCTTAAGTTGATTTAAAACATCTACAGGAGACTAGACCGAGTTTTGAAAAATAAAAAAGTTTCTAGATTTCCAAATAAGCCAAAGAGAGATAAAAATTATATTACGAAGCGAAGATAAGCGAGAAAAGTTAAGGATGGATATCCAAGCGATAAGCCACTCCCTAAAGCGAGGAGAGAACGATTATTTTGAAGTGCTTGGAACATAGACTAAAGCGTTACTTGGGCCAGAAGGCTCGTGAATTATACGGTATATATTGATATTGGAACCAGGGAAGTTCCATTGGATTCGAGCATCATGCACTAAAAAGTCAGGCATAATGCCTCTCAGACACCATAACCAGCATCTAGTTTACATACTTGAACAAGGCGAGAAGCCGAAAAAGCAGTCATAACAACCATAAGACAAACACAACACAGGGAACGGGAGACTGTCAAGTCCGATCGTGAAACTCTATGCTTAAAGTTCCAATCTCCAGCATCTACCTAATCAAATGCAGCCTTGCATACCAGCAGCAAAGTAACTTCATATTCATCTTGCAATGACTGTTATTACATGTTCTGGACTAGTCAAACACTAACATATAGCACGGCGTATACAAGTTTGAGAGCTTACAACAGACGGCAACAAAAGCACTATACTAGAATATAACAACGGTGTGTAATCAGTTTGTTACAGCAAAACATTAGATAGTCATCCGTAAGAGGTTCGTGCAATGACCACGGCGCAGGGTCTCACTTTCACACACTTCTTCTTTCTACCGGGACCAAAAGGAGCCAACTGCTGGCCCTCTTATTCTGTTCTTCAAACTTATCATCGGGATACATATTACAAAAGTGGGACGCAAGTCTACATCTGGAAATTGTGGATCGTAGCATCTTAAGGACTCGCTCGCCAATGCACTGGTGAGCTGTGCAAGTAAAATTGTAAAACCAGTAGACAGATTCATAAAATTGTTGTGGTGAATTCACACCTAATAGAGACGAGCAGCAAGAAACTCTCAAATGTAAATATAACCTAAGGTAGGCAAACCCCGCGTCTGCTTACCAAGTGAAGCTCTGATTTTTGAGAAAGCAATGTAAAGGTAAAACGTATAAAGGAACGGTATGATTGTCTATTCACTGCCTGGTTTTACCACTGCGATCGATCTTTGGTCCTTATCGATTCATCTTATTAGAGATATTCTACACTTGTACATCATCATTGAAAAATCAGGTGCAACTGTTAAACTACTTAAGAGATGCGCTCCACGAAAGGTGTAATGGAGCCGGCGCCAGCGACATATACTGTAGATATAATAGTGCAGGGCCAAAATGACTCACTCTTGATATAACTGCTCCCAGCCAAGTGTCAGGACTCGGGAGCAATGTAAATTGTCCATTTTACATACTGGATAAGGAGAAGGGGTTAAAGTGAAAGTGTGCTGGGGCGGCTACCCACATTCTGTGAATGGAGACGAGACCAAGTGAGATTCGAACTCGGAATTTTAATTTATATGGCCCGTTCGTATAGAGATTCGAACTCGGACCTTAGATTATTCTTCAAGAGCCTTTGTCACTCCACCCACCCCTTGGGGTTAACACTTTAAAGGTTATGCAGCAAATTCGTGTTTGAACAACATATTTACGCTTACCGCACAATCTGCTGCAACGGTTCCAAGAAAATTATTTCTGCTCTTGGTGATGCTCGAGAGAACCGCATCAACTCCCTCGAGACTTTGAACCCTTGATAAGCATCAACCACCCCACTTTGTTCGATGGACACCTTTTCAAGCCAAGGGGAGTGGGCGAGTAGTAGCTTTATCAGGAGTAATTCAGCTCTCGAGCCCATGAATTTCATATTCACTGTTTGAAGCTTGTCCAGTGTCTGGTCTAGACAGTCTGGTGCCTCCAAATAACTAGTTACAACAGATTCCATAGAACTGCCCGTGGCTGTGGAGACCTATAAGAGAAGGAAACGCAAAACCAGTTTACTTGAAAATCTAAAAGTAGAAAGAGCACTTTTACCTGTCTCGGGTCACTAACCCCACCTCAAGTCTTTCCAAATTGGGAGAACTTCGAAGCAGGCAAAGAACACAAGAAATATGGTCCAATTCGGTGAATTGCAGATGAGATAAGCTAAGAAACTTTAAGCAAGCGACCATGGTTGGAAGCCTCCTGGGAGCAGTGCGGCCAGTGCCTATAGCCAATATCTTTGGAGCAAAAAGTAGCGAGTAAAGATTATATCTTCTCTTCTTTTGCAATATAAACTGATCAAGCATAACACACTATTAAGTTTCTTTCATCTGAAAATCAAAACAATAAGGCAATAAGCTACCTTAAGAAACAAACCATCCAAAGAAAGATTCACAATTGCAGGCAAGCAACCGACAAGCTTGACTAAATCGATTCTTTCACCCTGCCCGTATTGCCCCATTCTGCAGAGTGCAATATACACTAGTGTCAAGTTTGGGCTGTTCAGAAAAGAGCTCCATCTCACATCCTGGGTGTCAATCGAAGTAAAGCGTCGGAGTTTTGGAGCGCATATATGAAAATGCTGAACACCAAGACAGGTAACAAAGGTCATACACTCAAGGAGAGGGAAATTCTCGAATGTATTCACCACAAAGGAAACTTTCTTTAAATGAAGGATACTGAGATTACGAAAGCCAACAAACATCAGAGGTGGTTTAAATATGCATTTGCTAAGCTTCAAATGCCTAAGTTCTTGGCAAGAGTAGATATAGGAAGGCAACTTGTAACGATGAGCACTCGAGTTGGCTAGGGTGAGGTCCATGATGCCGTTCCTTGACAAGAGTAGCATCCACTGATCAAGTTCTAGGTAGCAGCCGGTGTAATAGAGCGGAATATGTAGAACAAACTTCAGAATGGGGCCAGAGTGGAGGAAGAGAATGCTGTTGATGACGCTGACAAAGAAACCATTGTGCGACAAGCGTTTGTTAAATATGATGTCTCTAAGAAAGCTCTTATCAAGCACAAGCTGTGGATGTGTGGCCCAAACATATCTCCAGTTTCTAGACAAAATACTTGTCCTGGCCGCATCTCGAACTGGCATTAGTTCTAAAATCCTGTCAGTTAAGTTCCTTGGCAAGTTGCTGATTCTATCTTCCACACCTCCATCGAGAGCCTGCCTTTTACTAATCTTTGTCATTGTGGTTCTGTTGCTGCAAGAAAGGAAACCACAAGATCATCAAAATTGCAGTGTAATCCTTGCTTCAATTCCCTTATGTTGTTTGGTGTTATAGAAAACATATGAGAAGAAAAACAAATAAACTAGCAAACCAGAGCAACAGGAATACTGCTGCAGCAATGAAAAACACTCAAGTTGATGTCGAAAAAACACTTTGCACTCGGTGATGTCATATGAGGAACTTGAAATGGAGAGTAAGGACCAACTCAATCAGGTACAAACCATGCAAGTACATGCATTTTGAAGCCTTAAAATGCACATGAAGACTCTTTATCAATCTCAGCAACAAAACCGTGCCAGGATCGAAATTGCAGGACACCTAAAGCACAAACTAATCGCTGGATGCAAAGAAGACGCGGTGCAGGCTAATCACAGGGATGCCGCCTGACTACTAAACCAAAAAGAAAAGAACACAGCAGGTCCACAAGGACAAGCAGGAGACAACAACTTATGTGGCGCGTGTTGACCGATGACTACATCGATGGAGCAACTGGCCAGAAAACAAAGTATACTCTCTCTGTAAGGATGATAAGCAACCCGATCTTATATTGTGTTCATTGGAAGGAAAAACGAAGTACATATAGAAGCTTCTTCATCAAATGCTTGCAAGAGCTGGTTAGAGGAAATCCCAATAAGAAAACCCAACATGAAGACATAGCATTTTGGAAGAAATAACACCAGAAGGACCCAACCCCATACTAAAACTGGAGCATAAACCCAACTCAAGAATGCGAAAGAATCGGCTATACTACTGTTTGAGAACTAGAAGAAATTTTCAAACTCAACTACTGAAGAGATTTCGTAAGTCCAATGTGAAGTATTATTGTTTCACAACTAGACCCCAATACAGGAAGAATAAGCTTTGAGCTGTGTACGTAGAACAGAAAGAATGTTTGAGAGGGTGACCCCTGACCATGCTAACAGAGCAGGTGATTCTACCTGATGATTCTACCTGATGAATAGCAATCTTCAAGAAAAGGTTGCTTTCATCTCATTCTTGGAAGTAGATGTCCTTTTCCAGCTTGCACTGCCAGGCAGTTGCCCCGGGCAGTATTTATCAGACTTTTGGGGGTTCACAATCTTACTACGTGGACCCCTAGATTGCTGGCTTGGTCACTACGTTTGGGTTTGGATGATAGACAAGTGGGTATTAGGCCAGGAGTCTATAGCTCTATGCTTCAATTAATGAGTATCTCCGAAATACAGGACTTGGATTTGGATTTAGATTTGGATCAGATTTAGATTTGAAAACCCTTATTTTGCTAACATAGGTCTAAAACCCTAGCATTATTTGCACCATGCCCCATTTTTTAATCCTTCTGCAATTTCAGTGTGACTTTGTTGGCCTATCTGCATTAGTTTTATTTTCAGAGTTTCAAAAACCTTATTTCATTTGTAATAGTTTTTTTCTTTTTTTTCTTGGGGCTAAAGATGACTAAAAGAACTCAAGGAAAATAACTTACAGAGCTCCACAGGGCCACTTAGACAACTACACTGTCTATACATGTCATTTAATTGTACTCTAGGCGAAACCTAAATTTTTCTTCTCCTTTAAGTTTCATTTGAATCTTCTTAGTGTTTCATGGTTGGTTTGAAATAAACTTATGCTATTTCTTCATTGTAGGAATTTAGGTACATCTCCTTATGTACGATAGTAAAAAAAACTCAACTTAGAAATATAGTGTTTTAGAAGAAATTACACCAAAAAGACTTAACCCTATAATAAAAAACCGAAGCATAAACCCAACTCAAAGAATGCGAAAGAGTCGGTTAACTCGACTACTGAAGAGATGTCCAATGTGAAAATTTATTATTAGAAAAATATATACCCAAAATCGAGAAAGAATAAGCTTTGAGCTGGGTATGTAGAACAAAAAGAATGTTTGGGAGGGTGACCATGCAAATAAAACAGGTGAATCTACCTGATGAATAGCAATGATGCCCTTTGTAGCTTGCACTGACAGACAGTAGCCCATTGCAGTATTTGTCAGACTTTTTGTGGTTCACAATTTATTACGTGCATGAACCTCTGGATTGTTGGCTTGGTCATGTTTGGATTAGGATGATAGATAAGTGATGATGTTTGACAATCCAGATTTTTTTGTTCGACTTCCTTTGAAAATTGTGAACGGAATCCGGTGAGAAAGGTTAGAATAACAGGTCATGTCCCTTGGAAGCTACCAAATAAATGCACTCGAATTGGGATTTAAAGCATAAAGATTCGGCCGACATGTAAAAAGTGAACTGTTCTAACATTTACATACTAAATCTGCAGATTGTGCCATTGGCATTGATTTAGAGCTTGGTCATGTAGGATTTGAATTTTCTTGATGTCGCAGCATTGGTTGTTTATACAACCCATGTTGTAGCCAAATTTTTTTTTTTTTTCCCTTTCTTACTTATATGTTGTTGGGCTCTAAAAGAGAGACCGTATGTTAGCCTTCTTGAATAACCAAGCATCAAACACAAACAACGACTCTTTGTTTCACAAGACTTTACCAATATATGTGCTTAATTAACAGTGCATCAAAACACTAGAACATTACTACACTAAACATTTGACACTTTGGGCCAGTTTGACAAAAAAAATTGCCCTTTTTTTTCAGTTTTAAAAATTTGAAAAAAAAAGGAGCGTTTGGTAACCATTTTTTTTTCAATTTTAAAAACCAGTTTTTAAACTGAAGAGTAAAAAAAAATCCAGAAACTGGTTTTTTTTTCACTTTTAGTTTTTTTTTTTAGACCACCACCCTCCCACCGCCGGAAGCAACCTCAGGCGACCACCGCCGGCCGCCGGTGACCACCGCCAGAGACTGCCGGCGGCCACCACCGGCCGCCGGTGACCACCTCCGGCCGCCGGCGACCACCACCACCACCGATACACCCCACCACCGCCACCGAAAACCACCAAAAAAAAAAAGTCAAAATAAAAAGGGTTACCAAACACAAAAAAAAAAAAAAAAAAAAAGGATATCAAAAACCCACTTGTTTTTATAAAAAAAAAAAAATAAGCTGCTCTTTAAAAAACTGCTCTTTAAAAACTGAAAATCAAATGTTTTTTTTTTGTCAAACGAACCCTTACCTTGTGAAGCTCCTTATGCGGTGCATTTGATTGACAATAGGGAAAATTAGGAAATGAGATATTTTTATAATAAATATTTGTAAAATGTGGGATTCTTTTGAAAACATAAGAAAAAGTGAAGTGACTTTTCAAAATTTCTGAATAAAGAATATATTTAAAAAAAATGAATATTTCGAAATCAACTAATTTAGACTTCCCAGATTACCTTTCCCGCCAAAATCGTTGACCATTGTTCTGATATAGGTCTTCTGCAAGAATGTTATCTCTGCTTTTGGAGATGGATATGAGAATGTTATCTCTGCTTTTGGAGATGCACGATGAAACATCACCAACCGTTTTAATAAGTTGTAGTCGGACAATAACGCGGTGTATGCATCGGGTACGTACTTCCGCTCACTAAGCATCTTCTTCAGTGAAGGGGAACAGGCAAGCAAGAACTTTATTAACTTCATCTCTGGCCTCAAACCATGTATAGATCTCAGCTTCATAGTCCGAAGGTTGCTCAGCGTGCAGTCTTCTTCCCACAAACTCGGGGCCGGTTCCATAATTACCATCATATCGCTGTTATAGACCTAAGGTCATTATAGCAGCGTTAGTGCGACGCACGTGAAGCATCTTTCTAGGAAGTTAAAATCGAGTGACTCACCGAGATCTCAAGATTCTGCAAGCATGGAGAGCTGCCAATTATACAAAGAACACTTGGTACTTCGTCAGAAATGTTGCCGATGCTCACATCTGCTAGAGTAATGTCCTTCAAACAGGCAAAATCTGCCGGGAGTGCTAATGTTTTGCTCTGGAGCAAAATGGCTTGCTTGCATTCACGGCTTATGAAGAAGTGCTAATGTTGCTTCGAGATTTGTAACTTTTGTTTGCTAACAGCAGTAAATACTGCTATTAAAGTTGCTGTGTGCATGAATTAAGATCAGATAGTGAGTGTTTTGTTCAAGTACAATTGTGACCATATTCATCTGTTGATGACCAACCCAGAACATGGAAAGTTGTGGATATAGTCTCCTCGTAAACTACTCTCTTTTGACTTTGGCTCACAGTTTTATGAGAGGTACATGAATGCAATCATGAACCTTATAATGTCACCAAAAATCAGCCCAAGTATCAAATAGTTATTGTATAGGTAAATCAATATGAACGTTTCAAGAGAAAGCGAAAGGTGATGAGTTTGCCAAAGCTTTGAATGCTAAAATATGAGCTCAGCAAATAGTCTCCTCTTTCATGCTGAATGAACATCACTTCAAGCACACTTCAAGGATTGGCAAGTGGGCAAGAAGAAACTCAACATCTCCATCTCAAGCCTAATATCCCCGACAGAACAAAACGTACAACTCGAAGCTCGCTCAAGATGCGATCCTCGGAATCGTCACAGGGAAAATCCAGAACATATTATTTTACAGAATTTGATTTTACCAAGGCCTTTAGGCCACCACAAAATGTTTTCAGTGACTAGAACTTCGGTCGGTAGAACTTATACAGTGTGTGCAAATTAATTATGTAAAATGTCATCACTAACTCGTATCTCTAGTGTCCTCAAGTTGGGAGAGCTTTGAATTAAGCAGTGTCTGCACATAACTTCTTTCGAATTGCTGAATCTATGCTAGAAACTGATATGTCCATCAAGTAAATAAGTTTGGTCGGAAGCTTTTTTGGAAAATCACCTGAAGCTAAGAACTTTTGAAACAATAAATTAAAGCAACACTACTATAGAACAATGTATAATTTACGCAAAGTTCGAAATATCAAAATTTACGTTAAAATCGTAGCCTTTCAGGCACAGTTTTTGAATTCTGGGCACAGAACGAAGAATCTATATAACATTGGACATATTGGCATTCTCCAAAATCAATCTGATGGAGAGTGTATATGGTGCTGGAGATAATTTTCCACTGTCAAAATCTCAAGCAATGGGCAAGTAGTGATGAAAGGTTTAAGATTGCCTTGTCTGGTAAGTACGTAACGAAGCCCAAGCATAGTCATATTTGGAAAACCTTCCACAGTATGTGGAAGATGGAAATACATTTGTAGTTGATGAACTTCTTCTTCTTCGATAGTTTTTTTTTTGTGGTTAAATGTCAGTGAGCTTTTAATAATACTCCTGCATTCCACAAAATTTAGCTTTATTTGGCAAGTTTCTGCTATATAATTCGAACATAGAAACATTGAACTAAATTAAAAGCACTTTAATACACATATGAGCACTCCTTACATGAGGGAGGACCTCTGCGTGAGGTACATACAGCTTTTGGCTGCAACTCGGGGTAATAGGAGTAACTTACAACTCCCCTTTATAGTGATTATTGATAATCACTAAATATAGTAAGTGGCATTTTTTCATACATCTTGCAGCAGTTTTTTAGTGTCACAACTTAAAAATTACTAAACATATATAACAACTATTATTTGTCACTATATTTTTTTTTTGAGGGTTAAAGAGCCCTGTTTCTGAATTTTTTTGCAAAAGATGTTTATTGTCCCTTCACAATGTATCTTGCGTGAATCTAAGTCATCATTCCGCACATAATTGATGAGAGTGCGAGCGTTGCCCACTTTGCCTGACTTAGGAGCGGGACTACGTGAGAACGTGCCTGCAACGCGTTTGATGTCCTAAATTTTTTTGCTCTAACTCCCTTTGTGATTCATGGAGCCATGCCTGTTCGTGATGTGGGAGTTCATCTAAATGAACTCTGTGAAACTTATGAGCAACTAGATCAGATTTATCGAAGGTGTCCATGTAACCAAACAATATGTAGATAAGTAACCCTCTAATAATATTTTTCATGGTCATTTCATAGAAATTTGCAACTTTTAGTCCTAATACACATGAATCCCTGGAGGGCATAGCGAAAGCTCGATGCATATATGCATGACATAAACAATTTGTTTTTGTTCCCAGAAGTTAACAATACAATTGCTACTGGAGTCCTGATATTTGCAGCACTGGAAGCAGCATCAAACATCAATCATCTATTAATTCCATGAAGAGACCCTCCGCCCAAGAAAGTTTGTTTTACCGAATGATCGGGAAGGTAAGAAGAGACCATGGAAGATGGAATAACAACAATAGATTAACACGAATGGAAACTCAATTAGCCTAGGCCACAGAAGTTCAAAGGTAGTATAACAGTTTAACAGTTCTGGAAGTCCACATAAACCACACAAGCCATAAGATAACCACCAAAAGAAAAGCCGTGAAGTTACAGATGGCTGCAATTCAGGCCTTTCTGAAAACTAGGCGAGCTTGGCCTCCGATGGGTCTGAGTACATGACTTCTGCTTTTGGAGATGCTCGACGAAACCTCATCAATTCTTTCGAAATCATGAACCCTGTCATTAATCCAGCACTTGCATCAGCTACTTCTTCCCGTTCGACATAAACCTTCTCAAGCAAAGGGGAACAAGCAAGGATGTATTTAATGAACTTCAGCTCAGTCGTTAATCCTTCAACAGCGGTAAACTTCACGGTTCTAAGTTGGCCCATCGTGCATTTTTCTTCCCAAAATTCTATTCCTGGATCCGAAACAGCTGAATGGTCGTTCCTATAGGCCTGCATGACTAGAAGGTGTTAAAAACTTCTCTAAACTAAACAATATAGAAGAACTAATAGAATAATATTAAGTCTTGCTTACAGAGATCTCAAGTTCCTGCAGGTTTGGCGAGCTGCAGATTAAGCAAATCGCACGTGATATCTCACCGAAACTGTTTCGAAAGTCAATGTCGGACAAAGTAAGTGTCTTCAAACAGTTTAATGCTGCAGGAAGCCTCTTTGGAACGCCACCTTCCGCCAAGTACTTCCAGAAAAATCGAAGGCACAAAGAAATTTCCTTCAGCAAATTTAAAGTGGCTTGATAATAAGATAATAATTATAATTGACGAAGTAAGAAACACACAGCCTCGTACCTTAAGAAGAAAATAATTCAGAGAAAGCTTCTCTAAATTAGGCAAATGCCCCAGAAGTTGAATCATATTGGAACTGCTGCTACGCTCAAGATTTTCGAGTGTACGGTCTGATGAAATGGTCAGTGTTGTTAGACCTTGGGCGTTCTCTATGTTTATAGATCCCAGATTACCACTGACATGTAAGTGTCTGAGATTAGGAGTGTTCTCTATGTAAAGCTCGTCAGAAGCATCGAAAATTTTAACTACCAGTCTCTCAAGTCGTGGGCAACGGGAGAAAAAGCCTCTAAACAGGTCTGGTGCAAGCACTACAGAACGAAGCTCAAGGTAAATCAGATTGGGAAAGCCTTCAAACTTTACTGAAGGAAAGAGACTGCATGTACGAAGTTTCAGATGTGTCAGCTGTAAACAAGAGAAAAGATGGGAAGGTAACTTGTAATGCTCCCCAGACCTGCCAGGCGAGTACTCAAAAGTAAGTTCCTCCAAACCATTTCTTGAAAGGAAAAGTATCCATTGGTTGATGTCAATGACTTCCCTTTCTGTGAAAGATATCTTGGAGGGAATCTGGATGACAAATTTCAGTATGGGACCACTATGAAGTAGTAGAAGTTTGCTGATAATGCTCACAGAATCGAAATTCTCAAAAAACTGCCGGCCGAATTCAAGTCCTGGTATCGTAGACCAATTGTATCTCCATTTTCTTGACAGCATACTCGTCCTCACTACATATTGTATAGGCATGCGCTTCAAAATATTTGCTATTATGTCTCTTGGCAAGTTGCTGATTATGTCCGCTTTGGCTGATTTGATGGCCTCACTATTCCCATTACCAGCAATTGCCATTACTCTGGAATAAAGTATAATATCCTGTGAAACATTAGTAAGGTGAAACATATATAGTTGGCTTCCAAGTTCACAACCATAGACACACTCGTATACAGACTCATGCACTTACCTAGATTTTGTATTCACTGCACCTAAAACTCGAATCAGTTGTTTCTTTATGGAACCAGAACCAGGTAATTTGGCAGCTAACCCGTGATTTTTGTTCAGGGTTATATGCAACATAGAAAAAAGGACTGCAAAACCGCATTTCTCTTTTGTAAGTCTTATATAACCAAA
The DNA here is from genome assembly GCA_033065855.1 of Escallonia rubra. Taxonomy (NCBI): domain Eukaryota; kingdom Viridiplantae; phylum Streptophyta; class Magnoliopsida; order Escalloniales; family Escalloniaceae; genus Escallonia; species Escallonia rubra. Next base: position 46,260 of record JAVXUO010001290.1, on the reverse strand, counting down.
GGCCGTAACTTTCGAATAATTACCTTTACCGGACCACTTGGCTTCTTTGTTGCAGTGGACTGTTTCCCTCTGGAACAAAATGGCTTGCGTGCATGCATGTATGGCATATAAACAACTGCTAAAGTTGCTTCTAAATCTGTAGCTTTTGTTTGCTAGCAGCAGTAGATACTGCTATTAATGTTGCAGTGTGCATGCATTAAGATCAGATAGTGAGTGTTTTGTTCAAGTACAATGTGACCATATTCACCTGTTGAAGACTAACCCAGAATATGGAAAGTTGTGGATGTAGTCTCCTCGTAAAATACTCGGACTTTGGCTCACAGTTTTATGAGAGGTACATGAATGCAGTCATGAACCTTATAATGTCACCAAAAATCAGCTCAAGTATTAATTAACTATTTTATGGGTAAACCAAATGAACCTTTCCAGAGAAAGCGAAAGGTGATGAGTTTGCCAAAGCTTTTGAATACTAAAATATGAGCTCAGCGAAGGTGCATCAACTCTCTGGCTGCAACAGTGCCGCATTTGCATCAATTCCTCTTTCATGCTGAATGAACATCACTTCAAGCTCTGGCAGGTGCGCAAAAAGAAACTCAATCATCTCCATCTCAAGCCTAATATGGCTGACCGAACAAAACGTACAAATCGAAGCTGGCTCAGTGCGATCCCCAGAATCATCTCCTGGAAAATCCAGATCGAATTGATTATTTCCCAGAAATTGATTTTTAGGTTACCACAAAATGCTTTCATTACTATACTTGGGTCGGTAGAACCTAAACAGTGAGTGGAAATTAATCACGTAAAATGTTCTCACTAACCAATATCTTTAGTCCCCTCAAGTTGGGAGACGTTTGAATTAGGCAAAGTGTGCACATAACTTCTTTAGAATTGCTGAAATCTATGCTAGAAACTTGGTGTGTCCATCAAGTGAATAAGTTTGCTTGGAAGCAGGTTTTTTGAAACATCACCTGAAGCTAAGAAATTATTAAACAACAAATTCAAGCAAAACTGTTATAGAACAATACATACTTCAGACAAAGTTCCAAATATAAAATTTTACCTGAAAATCATCGCCTTCCGGTCACTAAGCATATTTAGCAGCTATTATTTATCGTTATGGAGGGTTAAAGGCTCTCTTTACAACTGACAGAGGTTCATGCTCCCCAAGGTGTACTCAGTAAGCATCCAATGCAGCATATGTCCAGACACCTATGCGAGCAAGAAGAACCTATGACAAATTGGAGCCCTAATGCGTCCAGAAAAACAAGAAGCGGCTCAGGAAGAAGGAAAAACAAATCTAAAATAACACAGCTTGAAACTGGAGTAACTCCCCTATCAAAGCAGTTAAAATACAGCGGTCATTGGTTCCAAAATCCATCGCCACATGACCTTAGTAGCTAGGACCACTCTGGACTTCGAGAGATGAGATGATGCAACGAGATTGAAAGATTTCCAAAGAATGGGGGGCCAAGGTTCTACTATTAACCCATCTCATTCGTTAATTATGTCACGTCATATCTGTGATTGTTATATTAAATTTTTTTTCTACACTTATAATATAAACGAAACAAAATACCACAGAAGGGGAAAAAGTGTGTGGACCAAGTGCCATATGCATGAAATCAAAATCAGCAATCAAAACACTTCTAGCTATTCCACGATGCGAAGCTATAAGATTTCCGCATACACTATTCCATAAGCAGATCTTGTTGATACCTGAGGCCAACATTAAAGGATGTGACATTTGGTGGGATGTTTTAGGTACATAGATAGCTCTTGTCACTACAAGAGCTACTGTGCAAAAGTTTCTAATAGACTAATGCTACCCAGATGATTTGTTCAAGATTTGTAATTGGACGGCGTGATAAAATAGACAGTGCAAAGTGCGTCTTTATGCCGCCAAGATTTTTAAGTGCAAAGTACACCTTTATGCAGTCAAAATTTCTAAGCAATTGCCGTATAGAAGCTGAATCATATTGTAAGTGGTGATATGTTGAAGATTTGTAAGTGGACGGCGTGATAAAATAGTCAGTTTTATGAGATTGCGCGCATTTTCCATGTTTATCGATATGAGATTGCCACTAATATGTAGGTGCTTGAGAACAGGAGAGTGAATGAAAAGGTAATCAGAAGGCAGAAGAAGCAGTGCAAGTTTCCACTATTAATCTCTCAAGTGTATGGTTTCAGCAAAGACTGAACTCCATTCAAACTAAGGTCATAAGAGAAATTAGGATCTTAATCAAGCATAAGCCAACTCAATGACTCTCTCTAAGCAGCAATTCCTCACCTTATCAAGTGCTTCAGAACGTCAACAAACAATTATTTATGTTGATGATAAGCTCAAACATCAAATTAGAAACCACGTAATATACTTGATTTATCCACTGAGAATTTTTGTTTTACCAAGTTTTTCTAGAATTTGAGTATGAGCATTCAACTAAAAACCAGAATGACCGTGAAAAGATGAAAAGTAGGATACAAGATTCACAGAGAGACTAAAGTTAGACAACTTGTCGGAGATTGGAGAAGTCGCGGACCAACAATATGGAAGCAACACCGGCTGAAGAAAATGCCATAATCATTGTTACGAAATCGCTCTTTATAAATATATATAAAACACGATAAGCAAATGCAAGAATACAAGAATTTAGAGAGAACTCAAATCCACTTTGCACAAGTCAGATTTACAATGCTTCCTCATGTGTATCTCTCAATTGTCTGCCAGTCACATTATACAAGAGAACACATCGTACTTATAGTTATGTCCCATTCAAAGAAAATCTAATCCTACTCATGTACGGACTCTCAAAAAAATCGGGTTGGGGGCTCCGTTCCCAAACATCCAAAAAAATCCATTACACGGAATAAGATATATCTGATGGGCCAACTATCCTCCGCTCCAACCTACACTTTATATTTTTAGCCATAAATTCAAGACATATATCAACAATCATCGTACGGAAAAAGCAAGATTTTGTTCATAAATAAAATTTAATGATGAATAGCAATAGCATACCCTTCGAAATATATCTCGAGTGAATGTAAGTCATCGTTTTCGCATATAATTGATGAGAGTGCAAGAGCGGCACTACAAGAGAAGATGCCTGCAATGTGTTTAATGCCCTGAAATTTTTTTATCAAAGGTGTCCATGTATCCAAACATGTAGATGGCGTCAAGCCCCTGATATTTTTCTTTGTCATTTCATACTTGCGGCAGAAATCTGCAACTTTTAGTCTTAAATTACCCATGAATCCAAGGAGCGAGGAGCAAAACTTTGTTGCACATATAAATGACCTAAACATTTTGTTCTTGTTCCCAGAAGCTTACAAGAGAATTGCTACTGGAGTCTCAGATATTCGCAGCAAGGGAGGGAAGCAGCATCAAACTTCAATCATCTCTTAATTGGATTAAGAGACCCTCTGCTCAAGAAAGTTTGTTTTAGCGAAGGATCTTAGAGTAAGAAGAGGCGATGGAAGATGGAAAAACAACAATAGATCAACGCGAATAGAACATCAATTAACCCAGGCCACAACAGCTCAAAAGTAGTAGAACAGTTCTGGAGGTCCACATAAAACACACAAGCCATAAGATAACCACCAAAAGAAAAGCCGCGAAACAGAGAGCTGCAATTCAGGCCCTTCTCAAAGCTACTGGAACATGGCCTGCGATGGGTCTGGGTAGTGAGTAGATGACTTCTGCTTTTGGAGATGCTCGATAAAACTTCATTAATTCTGTCGAAATCATGAACCCTGCCATTAATCCAGAACTTGCATAAGCTAGTTTTTCCTGTTCGACATAAATCTTCTCAAGCAAAGGGGAACAAGCAAGTATGTATTTAATTAACCTCAGCTCAGTCGTTAATCCTTCAACACAGGTAAACTTCACGGTTCTAAGTTGGTTCATCGTGCATTTTTCTTCCCAAAAGTTTATTCCTGGATCCGAAACAGCTGAATGGTTGCTGTTGAAGGCCTGAATGACTAGAAGGTGTTAAAAATTGCTCTAAACTAAACAAGAAGAACTAAAAGAATGATATTAAGTCTTGCTTACAGAGATCTCAAGTTCCTGCAGGTTTGGCGAGCTGCAGATTAAGCAAATCGCACGTGATATCTCACCGTTACTGTTTCGAAAGTCTATTCCGGACAAAGTAAGAGTCTTCAAAGAGTTTAATGCTGCAGGAAGCCTCTTTGGAACGCCACCTTCCGCCAAGTACTTCCAGAAAAATCGAACGCACAAAGAAATGTGCTTCAGCAAATTTAAAGTGGCTTAACAGTAATCTATATATATATATATATACACAGGGGTAAATACACTTTGGCCCCATGTACTATTTGCCAGAAGCGATTTGGTCCCCTCCACTATAAAACATTGTACTAATTAGAGATGTCAAAGGGCCGGGCTTGGGCCGGCCCAGCCCAAGCCCATCGGGCCTGCTGTGGGGCCGGGCCGGGGCCGGGCCTGTGGGGCTGCCAACCGGGCCGGGCCGGGCCGGGCCGACTGGGAGAAATGCTAGGCCCAGTCCAAGCCCTGGCCCTAGGCCCAATATTTAGGGCCGGGCTTGGGCCGGGCCCGGGCCCAAATATTTTTTTTTTTTTGTGTAATTTCTTTCTTTAATTGGCTATAATTATCCCTCTTTACTCATAATGTTGTTTTATTAGAGATACAACTTCCTCATGAATTTATCTTGAATTGGGAAAAAAGAATTGGTTACTACATGAGTATTTCCTTTTAAATATGTCTAGTAACTTTTATTTTATAACCCGCTAAAACAATTCTTAAAAGAACGTATGCAAAACGATTGTAATGCTAAAACAATTGTTAAAAGAATGCATGCAAAATGACACTAATAACATTTAGCGACAATGATGGTTATATAGAGCAAACTGTTGTAGGCTACTTTTACTTTTAATAATGGGTTGAGGCTCGAAAAACTTTATTGTTGATGCGCTCTTATATTTTACCATTATCATTCCTCAATACTAAAAAAGAACTAGAGCAAAAGCGAGAAGCAAAAAAATGTTTTCTTTTTGTGTGCCAATTCTTGTTGTTTTCGTAAGAGACGTGAATATGAGATTTGTCAAAATCGTGCAATCAAAGAAAATCTTGTAAGTATAATTCGAATAGTACACAAATCTCGATCTCAAAATATGTCCCAAGATTACGTTTCTTTGTCCGAAAGTCTACTGAAAAATGATTGCTAATTATCCTAAGTGCGGAGCAACAATATTCTTATAGAGACGTTTCTCAATAATATCACCATGACTCTCAAAGTTTGGGGTGCTTTTATAAATACGTAAAGTTTAGGGACATTTGTGTAATTTTATAAAAAATAATTAAAAAAAACCATGTTTTATAGTCTTGCCACCTCCTCCTTGTTACAACTTACAATTACTATGTTAGTTAAATGTTAAAATATGGGATATGTGGATAATGGATGCATTGGGTGGAAGATAATGAAAGAAAAAAAAAGGGAAAACCTTTCCCTTATGGGAAAGAAAGAAGAACCAACAGAAAACAAAAAAACAAGAAAACAGGAAACATAGAAGAGAAATGAAACAGAAAATGCCAAACAGGCCTACAGGGCCAGAACCGGGCCGCAGAACCGGGCCAAGCCCGGGCCAAAACCGGGCTGGATTCGGGCCGGGCCAAAACCGGGCCGTTTCCGGGCCGGGCTTTTTCGCAGAATCTGAAGGCCTGGTCCAGGCCCAGGCCCCAAGCCCCCTTGTGCAGGGCCGCTACTGTTCATGGACGGGGCCGGGCCAGCCCGGGCCAGAACCGGGCCGGGTCGGGCCAGCCCGCGGGCCGCCCGGCCCTTTTGACACCTCTAGTACTAATCCTATATGTGCTATTCGAAAGAGCGAGCAATAGATGGAACATAACAGATCTCGTGAAAATGTCATGATCACCCTTTTTTATAAGTAAGATGGCTAAAAGATATTTAACATATTTTTACATGAAAAAATAATTACCACCACGATGCCGCCTCAATTAATTTGCTGGCAATACCGCCTCCACCACAATACAACCACCACCACAACCATTATTTTCTTTTACAACAACCACCACCACAATAACCACGACCTAGCTATTATCACCACCGACACCACCCTAACGACACCGCCACCTCCATCATACCGTCGTCGTTGTCACTACGTCCATTTTCGCCAAAATCATCTACAGATCCACCATACTACATCCACTGCCATGACCGCCATGTCCTCACCAATCACTATCATCACAATTATTAACACCACGTCTTTACGCACCATTGCTACCACCATTAACACCTTTTTGCCGCCACAACCGCCACCACCACTACTCCATCGTCACTGCCACCACCACCACCAACACGATTTTAACCCTCCCCCAAAAGTTATAAAGTACATAAACAGATGCATGATTTTGGTAAAATGGATAAATTTGTAAATAAACAATTTTCAGACATCTGTTTTTGGTTTACCAAACATGTTAGCTTATTTTTCAGTAAAAAGTCAGTCGCTTAAAGTTTTCAGTTTTTCAAATTCAGTGCTTAACTTTTTCAGCACTTAAATTTCAGTTTTATCAAACAGCCCCTAAGACTCAAAAAGAAAGATATTAGGTAACTATAGAACATATATGGATTTGCTAGATATATATTATATTAACGAAAGATTGGGTGACATTAAATTCTGACCGTCCTTTACCAAACTCTCTACCTCCAAAGTGGTATCTTTCCGGTCAAAAAGATTTGGGTATCACCGCTAAGCCAACGCCCTTTTTTTACTAAATGGACAATACATTAGGCCTATCTTAATGTTAATATGCAAACGTTCTTTATTGGGAGATTACAGAAACAACATATTGTTGGTGAAATCTTTTGCAACTTTTTTTTTATAGTAGTTCAAAATGATAGAATGGTAACCGAAGTTTGAAGTAACATGATCTCTATGTTTTAAACAGATTTCATGAATATGATTGTTCTTATCCATGGCATTGGGTTAATTTGTTTGAGAAACTTATATATACTTGATTGATTGCAACTACTATGTTTGAGATATATATATATATTAGCTTATATATTATCTTTGGAAATAGTATCTAAAGTTCGTTAATTGGAATTAGATTTTGGTACACTATACTAAAGTATTTGTTACAATGAAATCAAATTGCATCACGTCCCGGGCATTTGCACGGGTCCATTAGCTAGTAATTATAATTAACGAAGTAAGAATTCGTACCTTATGAAGAAAGTCATATAGAGAAAGCTTCTCTAAATTAAGCAAACGCCCCAGAAGTTGAATCATATTGGAACTGCTGTTATGCTCAAGATTTCTGAGTGTACAACGTGATGAAATGGTCAGCGCTGTTAGACCTTGCGCGTACCCTATGATTATAAATCTCAGATTGCCACTGAAATGTAAGTGTCTGAGATTAGGAGAGTGAATATAAAGCTGGTCAGAAGCAGTGCAAGTTTCAACTATAAGTCTCTCATGTCGTGGGCAACTGGTTAAAAAGCCTCTAAACAAGTCTGGTGCAAGCACTATAGAATGAAGCTCCAGGTTAATCAGATTGGGAAAGCCTTCAGAGTTTATGTTGGTGATTATGCTGTATGACTTTGTGACCGAAATAAGGATCGGCTTCGAAGCACGTTATAAAACGCTCTCTTTAAGTTTATATTTGCTCCCACCAAAGAAAATGGTGTGCAGGGGGTTGGCGGCAAATATCCTGCAAGATACAACGGCGCGCTTTGGTGTGTATTGTTTGCACACACGATATTTACTCCACAGATATGTGTATGAAATTCTGGATAATAGATTTTACAAGTAAGAAATTCTGCAGAAATTTCTTGTTGTTAAAGTTATCTGCAGAAAGGAAATAAAAATGAAGAGAGTAGAGGCTAATTACTAGGTCTGAAAATCTGACCATTGTGCTCTATTTATAAAGCGTTAGTGGTTGCTAATCAAGGGTCACACACTTACACCCTTTCATCATGCACCCAAGCAATCTGGACCGTTGGATCAGAAACAGTTAAGATTAACTGTCCAGATCTAGACTGGTAACTAACCAGCTCCCAACAGTTGGGTCTGCCTCGAACTGGAACCACCCAGCTGCCTAACAGGTGCAACCGTTCGAGTATAATCTGAACCGGTGCAAGTGTAACCAACTAGCTGCTGACTGTCGGATCCGACCCGATGCACTGGCGACTCAGTTTTCGTCACGAAAACTTAAAGGCGTCTAATCGTTTTTCGCGACGATGCAAAGTACGCCATCAAAACGCCACATTGCGCCTCACAGCTCACTGCCGCGCGCGCGTGCGATCGTTCCTCGTATGGTGCTTCGCACCATACTCAGTGCACATGCATACACCTTAGCATACACATAAGTATTAAAGTAAGTGGAGTTGTTTATTATATACCCACTCACTTGTCCATTTCTCTTTTATGTGGGATTTCTCCCTCTTTGCCTCTTCACATTCCTATGTGCTGGGGTATCAATATCCACCATATCATGTGATGAAGAGATTTTTGGACAAGATTTGAAAACGTTTTGGGAGTTTCCAACTTAGCCTCTTGAAGTATGGTGTCTACATTGCGAAATTCGGGCCCATATTCTTGTATTGGGGCCATGGTCATTTGATAACAAAACCCTCATATTAAAAAAAATGGTCTCCAAGTGTCTCGCTAGAAACTGATGGTTTAGATAAGATCCCAATTTGGATTAGAATGCCCAATTTGGTAATGTTAAGTAGGCTTGCCAGTTCCATTGGGACTGGTGGAGGGCGGCAAGGGGGATGGCTGAGAGAGTAAGAATAATTACCTTTACCACTTGGCTTCTTTGTTGCAGTGTGGACTGTTTTGCTCTGGAACAAAATGGCTTGCTTGCATACACGAACGGCTTATAAACAAGTGCTAACGTTGCTTCGAAATTTGTAGCTTTTGTTTGCTAATAGCAGTAAATACTGCTATGAATAAATGTTGCAGTGTGCATGCATTAAGATCGGGTAAAGAGTGTTTTGTTCAAGTACAATGTGACCGTATTCATTTGTTGATGACTAATTCAGAATATGGAAATTTGTAAATGTGGTCTCCTCGTAAAATTACTATCTTTCACTTTGGCTCACTGTTTTGTGAGTGCAGTCATAAACCTTATAATGCCACCAAAATTCAGCCCAAGTATCAGATAAACCAATAGGAACCTTTCAAGAGAGAGCGAAAGGTGATGAGTTTGCCAAAGCTTTTTAATACTAAAACATGAGCCTAGCAAAACTGCATCAACTCTCTGCTGCAATAATGCCGCATTTGCATCAAATCCTATTTATGCTGAATGAGCATTAACGCAAGCATTGGCGATTGGGCAAGAAGAAACTCAATCATCTCCATCTCAAGCCTAATATCCCTGACAGAACAAAACGTACAACTCGAAGCAGGCTCAAGCTGCAACCCTCAGAATCATCTCCCTGAAAATCCGGACAGATTCTTTCACAGAATTTGATTTTACCAGGGCCTATAGGTTACATAAGATGCTTTTATTGACTCGTTAGGACTTGGGTCGGTAGAACTTAAACAGTGTGTGTAAATTAACCAGGTAATGGGCAACTAACTTTGAACGGCATGTTCAAGGTTATATGCAACATTAAAAAGGGGCTGCAAAACGGCACTCTCTTGTATAAGTCTTATATATCCAAAGGCTGTAACTTAAAGCCTCAAGGCAAAAACTTGACATCGTTAGAGCAGTCGGTAATTAGACAACTTAGGAGAACACAAAGCGACTCTATTCACTTCATCGTGTATTTTCTGTCTCTTAGCACCAGCTCTTCACCTTATCAAGTGCTTCAAAACACCAAGAACCAATTCTTTCTGCTGGCACTTCAAACATCAGAAACCAAGTACTTAACATGATCCGGTGAGACTGTGTTTTTCCTAAACGATTGAGCTTCATCCTCCGATTAAGCTCCAGAACTCCACCACCTCCGATTGAGCTTCATCCTCGACGATTGCATTTGGTGGTGGCCGGCTTTTGGGCGGGTTGTTGTTGATGGGCGGGTTGTGCAGGAGTCGTGGTGGGTGGAGCGATATACAGCTATGAGGGGGGCAAGGTTGACACTTAAATTAGATTCTCAAAACCGAGGATCAGGATCTTATGCCGTAGAGAATAAATGCTGTAACAAAAAAAAAAAACAATACTGCTTCATGTTTTTTAGCAATAAAAAATTTGTCATTTTATATTTCATTAACAGCTATAAAAATATTTTCAATGACAACCAGTTAAATATTGTTCAGTACTTCTGTTGTACAGCAGATGATCTTGACCCAAAAGGCGATAGTCAGGTTATTTGCTCGATAGGCACTATCGATAACTACTAAAAGTTAGTAACTTATATTTATACAAAGTATTATGAAATTGTATTAAGGTTTCTTATTAGAATTAGACGGCAAGGATGCATGTTTCAAATTGAAAGTTATTTTCTAATGTAAAGAAGATAACTTATGTAAAATTTGTTTCTATCGTTCAGAGATAATTGTTTGTAGTTATTTTCTATGAGAAGTTAATTTCTTTTTCTTTTTGTTTTTGATAAACCAGAGAATTGCATAGATCAAAAATGTTTACAGGGATAACCATTATGGCAAAGGAAATCATATTCACGACGCAAGCGTCAAGAGGTACATACAAAATAATGGTAAAAGAAGTACAATTGACACCAGAAATAACAAGTTCTTGCAGAAATGGGGGATCACAAAAGATGAAGTAGAGAGAGAGAGAGAGATTTCATTGCAGCAAAATCTCATGCACACAGTCCTGATATACGGATATACGGGCATGACACGCAAAAGCTGCAAAAGATCTGGCCTCTTTTAGATGCAAGACTATAGTCCTGTCGATGCTGCAGTAATGAAGATCAACTATAATATAACATGTATCATATAGAATCGATGACACCTACGCTGGGATTTCTTCAGTGTCCGTCATCTGAGAGAGGAAAAGCTTTGAATTAGTAAGAATTTAAATATAGAATAATTGCCTATGCTTCGCCCATTCTGCCACAGTAAGAACTCCTTTAGCTAGTGTTGTTGATTGATCAGAGGCAGATTTTGAAACTACAGCAGACCCACATCGTTTATGAAGATGATTAAAGCATGAGATTCCTACCCCTACTTTCAAAAGTTTTGGGTTAAAGCAGATAGCCATGTACAATAATAAAGGATTTTTATGTCCGCAAGTGCATGACATATCGATACTTTGTAGATCAAAGGGAATGGGAAGTTTCGGAAGATGAGGTGGGGTTATTTTAGCTGAGTGATAAGAAAGTTTGCAGTAGGCTAAGTTGACATTGGTGTGGAGATCTTGTATGCTGCGAGTTACGACAATGGCTTAGATTCAATTTGACGGAAAATTTGATGATTGCGATGCATCCAGATACCCCATAGGGTTGTAATGATAGCCTGATTGTTATTCATATATGAGCTTTTAATGATTTTGTGTTCAAGCCATGCTATAAGCCATTCTCGAAGAGGGCTCCATACATTGTCAGATTTGATACCTACGGGTCCTCCAAACCAAATAGGTCGAACTTTTGGACACAATAAGAAAAGATGATCAATAGTCTCCGATGCATTGAGACATAGGGGGCAAGCGACTGAGGCGGTGATATTGAAGCGCTGAAGTGCCGTGTGTAAAGGTTGGCGATCCCATAAGATTTTCCAGACAAGAAATTTCATTTTGTAGGGAACCGATAGAGACCAAACGACTTTCCAGAATTTAGATTCTAGAGACAGGAGAGATGTCTGATGCCCCAGACTACGAAGCTGGTTTGTTTTTTGCGTAAAAAGTAAAGAATATGCGGTTTTGACTGAGAAGGTCCTCGAAGAAGTGTAATCATTCCATATCTGTTGATCCTATGTACGATGTGGAGAGATATGAATGGCACTTATCTTATTTACCAGTTAAGAACATAATAGAATGTTGAGGAGGTTAATGTTCCAAGCTCCATTTAATATAAGATTGTTGACAGTACCCGAAGATATAGAGGAGTCGGAACCGCTGTAGATGGGTCTGGTATCATAATTTGGAATCCACATATCATCCCAAATTGAAATTTGTGAACCTGTACCCACTTGCCAACGAAGACCACTTTGAAGTACTTTCCTGCCAGCTAGAATGCTCCGCCAACCCCACGTGAAATTTCCTTTGTCAGGGCTGGATAAGAAATAAGTACGAGTACAGTATTTTCCAAGCATTACCCGAGCCAGAAGGCTGTCAGGTTCCATCCATAACCTCCAACTGGTTTTGGCTAAAAGAGCTAAGTTAAAGATATTCGAGTCTTTAAATCATAGTCCCCCTTGAAGCTTAGGAGCACATACCGTATGCCAATTAAGCCAATGAATTCTTTTCTTGTTCTCGTCACCTGACCACCAGAATATACCAAGGATCATGTTGATTGCCTTACAAACATATTTAGGGAAGAGAGATACCTACATATGGTAAGTGAGGAGGGAAGATAGAACCAAGGTAATGAGGGTGGCACGTCCAGCTTTGTTGAGCAGACATCCTTTCCAACTAGCACATCGGTTTTGAACCTTCTTCATGAGCTCACGAAAGAAAAAAAATCGGTTACTTACAATATCTAAAGTGCTGCCAAGATATTTCCCAAAAGAATTTGACGTTGGAAGACCCAGACTTTGTGCAAAGAGGAGTGATTCCTCTGTCGAAGCGTTGGAGCTAAGAGTAAGCGAGAATTTATTAAGGTTAATTTTCTGTCCTGATTCAATACAGTACCAATGGAGAATGAATTTCAGATGTTGACAGGATGTAAGATTGAATTTTGTAAACAACATAGCATCATCCGCAAAGAAAAAATGATTTATCGGTGGACTGCGGATACCAGCTTTGAGACCACGAATAAGGCCAGAGCCCTGAGCCTTTTTTAGGGAAGCAGAAAGAACCTCAGCACACAGTATGAATAAATACGGCGAAAGGGGGTCTCCTTACCGTAGACCGCAAGATGGTTGAAAACTCTTGGATGGAGAACCATTTAGTAAAATCTCATAGGTTACACTTGTAACACAAACCATAATAAGTTGAATAAACCGGGGCGGGAACTTTATTTGTTGCAGGAAAGCTTCCAGAAATTGCCAGTTTACCCTGTCAAAAGCCTTGCTCATATCCATTTTGATAGCTCCCAGAATTTGTTTATTGCATTTGGAGGTTCGGATTTTGTTTGTGAGTTCTTGAGCAATGAAAATATTGTCACAAATTTGCCTTCTGTGCACAAAGACGTTTTGATGATCAGGGATGAGATGAGAAAGGTAAGGCTTGATGCGATTTGCTAGAGTTTTGGCAATGATTTTGTAAATGGTATTACAAATAGAGATAAGTCTGAAATCACTAGGAGTTAGGAGGCTTCATATTTAGGAATTAACACAATGAAGGATTTCTTGATGACTTTAAGGATGTGCCCTGAATGAAGAAAAAACAGTACTGCTGAGGTGATTGGCCTATCAAGAAAAGCCCAGCACTGCTAATAAACAAGGACTAGAATACCATCTGGCCCAGGCGATTTAGTAGGGTTTATTTCAAAGAGAGCTTGTTCGACCTCTTGGCTAGTGAAGGGTCTAGCGAGCCAATCAGACTGATGAGGAAAGAGGGATGCAGTTAGATCAAGCACCCCTTGACGGTCCGAGGTATTAGCACCAGGATTAGAAGAAGGACATAATATCTTCTTAAAATGATAGAAAAGGCATGCAAAAATTGCATCATGATCATGAAAGGTATTGCCCATATCATCCGAGAGGGAGGAGATTTTGTTGTGGTTGCGACGAATGATGGTTGATGTATGAAAAAAGCTAGTGTTCTTGTCTCTAAGTTGTAGCCAACGAATCATTGACTTTTGAGCCTAGAAAGATTCTTCACAATCAAGCAACCAGTCCAGAGTGGTCCTTAGAGATTGTTCCATCATCTGATCATCAGGGTTGGGTAATTGACTTTGGAAATGTAGAAGCTGACTTTTTGTATCCTTAGTTTGTACCCTCAGGTTTCTGAATCGTTGTTTATTCCACACCTTCAGCATATTCATCATTTGTATCCCCCAAAAAGTAAGCTTGAATAGTGAGGAGCCATCACATGCCGTTAACCATGCCTCGTGAATGATCTGCTTACATTGGGGGTGTTTAAGCCACATTGCTTCGAAGCGCTGTGGGCGAAAAAGGAATTTTTGAGGAGGCGAAGTATCCAGTAAAATGGGTGCATGGTCAGAGGATTGAATACCCAGGTTCTTGAGAAGTGCATTAGGAAATAAAGATAGCCAAGGTCCTTGGGCAACACAACGATCTACTCATTCATAAGTGCAAGATTCGCCTTCTCGATTATTAGTCCACGTAAAGGGAGGCCCCACCCAGTGAATGTCATTCAAGTGGTTAAGATTTAGGAAATCTAAAAGGAGATTGTGGCCAGGAATACAGGCAAAATTTACGCCAGATTTGTCCGAATAAGACAAAACTTGGTTGAAGTCCCTAACGAGCATTAAAGGAGTTCTCACTGATGAAAGGATATTTGAAAAGGGTTGCCGAGTGAGCTTTCTTTTGGAGAGATTCGGATGCCCCTAAATTAATCCGGCAGTCCAAAGAACCCCGGAAGGGTTACAAAAAGTTATGAGAATGAGATTTTTGTCCTTATACACCAAACAGCCTGTTATTTCTTCTGTCTAACCAACCCAAAGTCCTCATTTGGTACCAAGAATTCCAGACGGCTCAACTCCAATTGCTGAGGTGAATCATATCTTTCAAAATTTCTCAGATATAGATGAAACATCCAGTTTGATTTCTTGAAGGAATAAATACTGAGGTATGTGAGCACGAGTCAATTTGGTTGCTGCTCGAACTGTACGGGCTTGACCAAGCCCACGACAGTTTCAGCTAAAAAGCTTCATTGACGGTGAAGGGGTTGTGAAGGGGCAACACCCGAAACCCGACATAAAGCTATTGGCATCGATAAAGAAAGATCCCTGCAGAAGAGATTATCACGGATACCAAGGCTCCGCTTGTTGGAATTATAGAGACATAAGAGTCTAGGAGGTAAAAGAGAGTCTAAAGTAGACCGATCCTCGTAACTGGCTTGAAGTAGGCAGAGATTAGGAGATGGGGCAGAATTCCTTTTTTTTTTATCTGTGTTTGGTAGTAAGAAGAAATATTCTGAGGGATAGGTGAGTCCAGAGTGATGTCCAAGGGCAAGGGTTTACGTCTTTTAGAACAAATGGGGCTAAGATTTAGATGCACTTCCATCCAGCAAAGTTCCCGTTTTCGTTTCATGGATTTACGCAAGTATATATATAAGCAACAGAAATAAGACTAGCTAGCAGGTAAGAGTATCAATAAGAGAAATTGATAATACAAGATGCTGGTGAAGGGTCACCTGGTGGGTTTCGAGGATTTGCCAAGATGATTTGCTTGAGCTTTTTCCTTTCTTGATCTTCTGTAACTTCATTGATAGTAGGTGCCCATTTTTTCATAAGAGTGTTGTTGTATGGCATTTCCTGGGCAACCATTGCTGGTGGGAGTTCATTAGGATCCTCTAACTGATCAGTGTCATCACTTGAGACTTCAAAATTTGGGGCAGTGAAAATATTCCCCTGAGTTTGGCGAGGTTGCTTCGTAGAGTGCTTCTCCAGAACAGCTTGCCAATAAGGGTCATTTTCCATGAAATGAGGTGCTAGTGTTTGGGATAAGTAAGTCAAATCAGATGAGGATGAAAGGTTAAGCACAAGATCTTGTTGACTACGAAAAATAGTTTGAGATAGGGCATGGGGAGATGGGTCAAAGGGTGCCACTGAATGCATTATAGGAGTAGTGTTGAGACTGTTCGAGAAAAATCCCTGTGAGAGCTGGAAAGATGCATGTGAAGGTATATTAGCTTGCAGATTGTCCGGATTCAGAGATGAAATTAGAAATGGTGGTGTCAGGTTGGCAGGTTGGCAATATTTGGTTCATCAGAGAGTTGCCTTGAAGATGAGGAGGAAGGAATTGTGGAATTGATTGGGGCTTGAGGACTGGTATTGGGCCAATGGGATGATTGGTCATTGGAGTTTGGTGTGGGCCAGGAGGGAGTGAATATACTTTGGTTAATGGGTTGAGCTAGAAGGGACAGCCCAAAGTCTGATAACCCCAAAATAAATTTTCCTAGGTTGATTGTGGGCCTCGGTGGGAGTTGGGCTTAAGTAATGGGGCCGGTCCAAAGAGTGAGGGATTTGTCTCGGGTTTCATCTTTTTTGTCCAAGGGATCTTCATCTAAGGAGGAGCCCACTCATTGCCGAGAGATGAGAGTATGTGCAAGAGTATCTGATGGAGATTTAGGATAAGATATGGGTGAGATTTGCATGCAAGTTGCTAAGAGAAGATCAACACCAACTTGTTGATCTGTAATCATATTTTGGATGGGATTGTTAGGGGGAAGGAAATTTCCCATATCTGCTACAGGGTTGTTGGTCGACAGGTGAGACAGAACCAAGGGAACTGATGTGTCTCACAGTGAACCGTGACTTCCATTCAACAGGTTGTCGTCGACTTCTTCTTCCGATGAGTGATTGCCGTTTTTCGATTGGGGAATAGCTTCATCAGTTGGAAGAGTGTCAAATTCTTCCTGCGAAGTGCTAATTGAGCTAAAGCTCGAGTTTTCAGACAGAGGTAAATCACTTGAGCCGTTTCCCATGTTTGGTTGGAGATCTTGGTTTGTGACTAAGAAGGGCTGAAAAGGAATTGGGTTTTGGTTGTCAGGAGCAAATGGAAAAGGAACATGAGCGGCTTCGGGTTGTTCATACGGTAAGTCTTCATTCAATGGATTGTTCATGGCTTGTGGAAACATTATGTCCCCTGCAAGGATGCCCACGTCAAGGGGAAAAGGGTTGTTATCAGGTTGTGGCAGATTCACCATATCTTCGTCAAGGTGCAATTGGTTCCCTAAAGAATCAGTGTCACTTTGTATAGGGGAGGTAGGGGCAGTGGTAAATATTTCATCATCACTTTCTTCCGTCGGTGGCCCTGGTGAGAAGGCGTCATACATGTGTGTTAACACCAAGCCAAGACCATTATGCTAGATGATGACTCTAGAGGTGCAATTCCAGTCAGAATTGGGGAATGCTCTGAAAGTTTTGACAAACATAGGGTACCCATCTAGAATGAAGGTCTCATACAGATTAGGACTGGGAATATGTTCAGTACGACGAGCTAATGATTCAACGACTTCAAGAAGATAGACACTGCAATGTATGTTTTCATGGCCGATGCGGCCGCATTGAAAACAAGCCATAAAAACTCGCTCATATGTGCATCGGAGAATCTGGACACCCATGTTGTCTAAAAGATGTAGGAAGATGGCCGGCAGGAGAGGGGCATCAAGGAGCACCCGAATTTTAATGCGAAAATAGTCACGATGAGTTGTTCTGCGCTCTGACCAATCAATCTCGAGGAGTAGTTCTGCCGCCAGTCCTATTTTTTCTGCTAGGGAGTAATAGTAGCAGTCACTCGGGATATTTGAGACCTGCATCCAAAGATCAACCGATTTGAATTTGACTGTACGGTAGACAACGTGGGGAAACCATTCGTGAAGGACCAAAAGTGCACCAAAGAAATTCCAGGGTCCGTTGGCGAGCATCATACGAGCATCCAAAACTACCGTAAAGTGAAAGAGGAATATATTTGGCACATTTGTTACTTGCACTAGCCCTTGAAGAGCCCAACAGGAATCAACTCTGTTTTGAATCTGAGCTTGGGAAAAGACACGAGAGTCTTGGAATTTTTCAAGTAAAACAAATTCTTTACCTATTCTTTCATGGCGAACCTGCTGTTCATTCAGTGGAAGAATGTTAGTGCGCGTGTGTAAAGTAATTTCTTCATGCACGTTTCCATGTCTAAAGTAAGGGTCCTCCATGATTGAAAAGTGTAAACTGTTGCTGAGTTGTACTGTCTTAAAGTCAAAAAAGCCTTCAGAAAGCTGTGGGATCAAAGTTTATAGTGACATAAAGAGTAGATATGCTAAAGTAGTATGTAGGTTGAAAAGGACAGAAGATTGCGGGTTAAAGTTGGGTGAGCTGAGGGGAGGGGATGTTCGGTTGGCAGGGATCGCCGTAAGAAATCAGAAAAGCTGGTTCGTAGGGTTCATGAAGTCATAATCTCAAATGGGTAGATTCATAAAGTTACAGAAGTTAAAGTGGTTAGTATAAAGACAGAAGGAATGTTGTGCATTTTGGGAAGAGAACCAAGAGAATGTTCGGTTGGGGGGATCTCCTAGATCATAAAGAAGAGAGACATGTTTCAGTGAAGATGGGAGGCCACGAAGATAGAGGAATTAGATGAGTTGGGATGCTAAGAGAGAGAAGAGAGGATTTCTCCATGCAAGATGACAGAGAGTTATGAGAAGTTAATTTCGTGGAGAAGTTATTTTCTAGGTGGTAGTTATTTTTTGTATTTTGTTGTGTTATAAGAACATGTTACAAGACGTATCCTAACATCATCAATATCAATAAATCCTTTTTCAATCTCTTTTCAAAGCACTCTTAGAAGTTAAATGCTTTCAACTTACATTTGGAATTAGTTGCACTTTATACATTTAACACTTTATCATTTCTCAATATTTAAACACTTTAAAAGAAGTTCTTAGAGAGAGGCAAAAAAGGAACGGCACTTTGGGTAGGTTTGACACTCTTTTTTTTCAGTTTTTAAAAACTGAAAAAAAAAGAAGCATTTAGTAACCATTTTTTTTTCAATTTTTAAAACTAGATTTTAAACTGAAGAGTAAAAAAAAAACTCCAGCAACTGGTTTTTTTTTTCACTTTTGGTTTTTTTTTCTTAGCCCACCACCACCACCCTCCCACCGCCGGCAGCCACCTCAGGCGACCACCGCCGGAGACTGCCGGCAGCCACCTCCGGCCGCCGGCGACCACTACCGGAGACTACCGGCAGCCACCTCCGGCCGCCGGTGACCACCGCCGGAGACTGTCGGCTGCCACCTCCGGCCGCCGGCGACCACCGCCGGCGACTGCCGGCTGCCACCTCCGGCCGCCGGCGACCACCGCTGGAGACTGCCGGCAACCACCTCCGGTCTCCGGCGACCACCGCCGGAAACTACCAGCAGCCACCTCCGGCCACCGGCCACCACCAATACACCCCACCACCGCCACCGCAAACCAGCAAAAACAAAAAATTAAAAAAAAAAGGGTTACCAAACACAAAAAAACTAAAAAAAAAAAGGGGTTATCAAACACCCACTTGTTTTTATAAAAAAAAAAATTAAACTGCTCTTTAAAAAACTGCTCTTTAAAAACTGAAAACCAAAAAAAAAAATTTGTCAAACGAACCCTTAAGAAAATGAATTGTGACTGTTTCTGAAAATTTCTGTAGAATGAAAGTGGTTTCATTAGAATCAAAACTTAATGATTATAAATCTTTTGAGTTCTGAAATATTTTGTCGAAGGAAAATAGTTTGGCTTCGAATAAAAATGATTTTCTGAAGTTTTAGTCGAATTTAAAAGGTTTTAGTCGACTAAAAGAGTGTTTCGATCGACTAAAAAGTATTTAAATTGTGTAAAAATGGTTTTCTGGAGTTTTATTCGAATTTAAAGGTTTTAGTCGACTAAAAGAGTGATTTCAGTCGACTAAAAGGTTGGCCGATGAACAGCGATTTTGAACAGTAATATGAACAGTGATTTTGAACAGTAAATATGAACAGTGTTTTTGTGAACAGTGTTTTTTGGAAAGCTTCGACTAAAAGTGAGTTTTAGTCGACTTAAAGTGTTTGATTCGACTAAAAGTGGGTTTTTAGTCGACTAAAAGTGTTTTAGTCGACTAAAAGTGAAAAAAAAATAAAAATAATAAATAATAAATAAAATAAAATAAAATAAAAATTCATTCGACTCAAAGTTTGTGTTTCAGTCGACTCAAAGTGGTTCATTCGAATGCAAACTTAAAATTTTTGTCCCTCTATATAAATAGTGTTCTATTTTCATTTCTAGCCTTTTTTTGGGATTCTCTGTTTCTTTTCTTCTCCTTTGTGCGAGAGAGAGAGAGAGAAAAAGGAAGAGAAAGAGAGAGATTGGAGAAGATGGCTTGGAAAATTTGGAAGCTCTAAGGAGGAGCTTAAGGATTTGCTTAAGGATATGTGACTCTCAAGAGGCTTGATTAAGGTAAGGGTTTACTTCCGAAAATTTGAATCAGCGATGGACCAATCGCTCATGTGAGTCTTTAGTTTCTTTTTGGAAATCTGAACTTCTTCGAATTGAGTTAAGTGACGTTCTTTTCCCTTTGTTTTGACCATGGTTATGAATATCTCGTTGTCAATTCTATGATTTGTGAAAAATCAAATTCCGTCCGATTTGTTTGACCTCAGAATATTGACGTATTGATATCGTCGTTTCAGTGATTTATGATCGTTATTATTTTCGTGAACTCCACTTATTGTTTGACGAGTTCGTTGTTTGATAATGTGATTTTGAAACTTCTGAATATGGTTTGATTTGTCCGATATTTGATAACGGTTATTTTGAGATTTTGTTTTGGTGACTTTATGAGCCATGTCACAGTGTATGTGACTTATTTCCGACTTACCCACGTGGATTGAAACGTGGGCTAGCTCAGGGGAGTTGAGCTAGAGATCGCGATCTTACTTTCCGAACCGGCCTCATATGTCAGGAGTGACGTATGTGACCACTTTCTGAATGGCTCTCTAGTGTCTGTTTCGATACTATCTGTTTCCGAACTCAGATGTATTTTGATATTTGATATTTGGTCCGATAGTGTCTGCCTCCGTACTCAGATACATTTTTGGCATATGATATTCGGTCTGACATATCTACTGTCTATTTCCGAACTCTGATATATTTTGGCATATGATATTCGGTCTGACATATCTAGTGTCTATTTCCGTACTCTGATATATTTTGGCATATGATATTCGGTCTGACATCTCTAGTGTCTATTTCCGAACTCTGATATATTTTGGCATATGATATTCGGTCTGACATGTCTAGTGTCTATTTCTGTACTCTGATATAATTTGACATTTGAATTTGGTCTGACCTCAATTCAGTTGAAATTGGTGTGCCTTTGAAATATTGTCTGTTGAAACCTTTGTGTCTGTCTTTGTATTCGGAAGCGTTTTTGACATTCGAAATCTGGTTTGATTATCTGTTCCGTTAAAACAAATTTGGTGCTTCCGAAATTTCGTTTCTCTGTTATCTTTGGGTTCCGACTGATTGGTCCTTTGAGCGACCTTACTGGGCATTTGGCTCATTCCCTTATTGTTTTTCCTTTCAGGAGGTTAGTAGGTGGGATTTCAGATTTGAAGGGCTAGCTGTGTGACCAAAGTTAGCTGCCTTATTTCAGAGTTAGTATTGACATTTAAGTGTATTTAATTAGGACAAGTTGGTATTGTTTAGGTTTTTGTTTTGAACTCCGTGTTGGAGTAAATTTTTGGATTGTATAAAAGTTTTGAGCCCTATGACAGTTATTGATGTACTCTTGGAGTTATTAGTGAATGCTCTGATTGACCGTTTGGGATATTATGATATTTTAAGGTTTTCTGATTTTATTTGTAGGACTTCCGGTATTGTTTCATTTGTGTTTGTAGTGTATGCTCTGATTTACCAATTTGAAGTCTTCTGATAATTATGGAATTTTATCTGATCTCTGTATTTCGGCATTAACGCTCCGTAAATAAAATCCGGGGCGTTACAGTGTAGCCTTTTGCCTACAATTAGATTGGATGTTTCTACTTGATGCAAACACTGGATAGGGCACAAATTTTGGTAAAGTCTGCCTTGAAGACTGGATGTAATTTTACGGGTTAAATGAAGTGCATCCATCTGTTTCAACAAAAAACAAAAAAACCAATGGATTAACCTACTTTATTGCCAGGCACAAAATTTTTAGAAGACATGAAAGTCAAACCCAAGAGCAAATATTGTATGATCCTGAATCATTTATCTCGGCCATTTACGGTCTCAGGAATATGAGAGACCGATATATATGAATAAGGGAGAAAGGGAGGTAAAGAATTAGTTTGCGATGTATATAATTGTCTTAGCTGATCGGAATAGTGATTCAAGACCGTACAATACTTACTACAGACTCGCCTACTCCACCTTGAGAGACCGTTTCTTGAACTCGACTTCGTTATTTTGTTGATCTCTTCAGGTCTAATTAATTTTCGAGAATTTCTTAGAAAATAATAAACCCCATTTTCAGGGGGTTTAAAGTTTATGGAACCTATTGAGATTGCTCTTTCTTTTTACTTTTTTTTTATCAATTCGTCATTACAAGATGTTTGTTCCTACTTCTCCTTACATTTTAATGTTTAGAGCTACATGATCTCACTTTATTTAGTTTGTAAATAAATACTTCCAATAACTTAGATAGTAAGCAATTGTGTCTTAATATTAAAACAATTCCAAACTCCTTGACAGATTGTGTCTTTATTTTATTTTATTTTAAATTTGCATAATCTTAAATCCTTTTATTATCCCCGAACAGAAGGGTAAAGGTGTCCTTATTTGTCAAACAGAAAGGACAATAAAGGAAGTACCATGTGAAAATTGCTTCAAGATCTTTTTAGGGAGCACATATCCATTGCCAACTGCCATGTTATATCATTTCTGGACAAAGACTCGGGTAATAGAAAAAGGAAAGTAAGAACGAATCTAATAAAATTATAGGTTTTATGGTCTCACATCATTCGTCTCAACTATCTAGAACTCTTTTAGAGATATTGTAAAGTAATCGTCAGTTTCATGGACACTTATTTCCTTCACTTCAGTCCCCCTAGATCGAACGAGTAACTACTGCACTGGATTAGGTAGGGAGGGAGAGAAGCTATTGGGATTTGAAGAGGGGCTCATGGAGTCATGAGCTTATTCTACAACATATCCAGTAAGTCCTAAACGGTCAGGCTCTCCTACCATTCATTATTTTTTAAAATCGTGTAGTCTTAGCGGGAAAAACTGGGATCTGCTATTAAGCGTGATGATATTATATGATTCAAACCAGATGGAATAAATACAATATACAATATATTAACACGAATGGAAACTCAATTAGCCTAGGCCACAGAAGTTCAAAGGTAGTATAACAGTTTAACAGTTCTGGAAGTCCACATAAACCACACAAGCCATAAGATAACCACCAAAAGAAAAGCCGTGAAGTTACAGATGGCTGCAATTCAGGCCTTTCTGAAAACTAGGCGAGCTTGGCCTCCGATGGGTCTGAGTACATGACTTCTGCTTTTGGAGATGCTCGACGAAACCTCATCAATTCTTTCGAAATCATGAACCCTGTCATTAATCCAGCACTTGCATCAGCTACTTCTTCCCGTTCGACATAAACCTTCTCAAGCAAAGGGGAACAAGCAAGGATGTATTTAATGAACTTCAGCTCAGTCGTTAATCCTTCAACAGCGGTAAACTTCACGGTTCTAAGTTGGCCCATCGTGCATTTTTCTTCCCAAAATTCTATTCCTGGATCCGAAACAGCTGAATGGTCGTTCCTATAGGCCTGCATGACTAGAAGGTGTTAAAAACTTCTCTAAACTAAACAATATAGAAGAACTAATAGAATAATATTAAGTCTTGCTTACAGAGATCTCAAGTTCCTGCAGGTTTGGCGAGCTGCAGATTAAGCAAATCGCACGTGATATCTCACCGTTACTGTTTCGAAAGTCTATTCCGGACAAAGTAAGCATCTTCAAACAGTTAAATGCTGCAGGAAGCCTCTTTGGGCCGTCACCTGCTGCTAAGCACTTCCAGAAAAATCGAAGGCACAAAGAAATGTGCTTCATCAAATTTAAGGTGGCTTAATAATAATAATAATAATAATAAATATAATTGACGAAGTAAGAAACACACAGCCTCGTACCTTAAGAAGAAAATAATTCAGAGAAAGCTTCTCTAAATTAGGCAAATGCCCCAGAAGTTGAATCATATTCGAACTGCTGCTACGCTCAAGATTTTCGAATGTTAAAATGCTCAGTGTTGTTAGACCTTGGGCGTTCTCTATGTTTATAGATCTCGGAAAATCACTGACTTGTAAGTGTCTGACATTAGGAGCGTTCTCTATGTAAAGCTCGTCAGAAGCGCAAATTAGAACTATCAGTCTCTCAATTCGTGGTCAACGGGAGAAAAATCCTCTAACCAGGTCTGGTTCACGCGCTACATAATAAAGCTCAAGGTTAATCAGATTGGGAAAGCCTTCAAACGTTACTGGAGGAAAGAGACTGCATTTACAAAGCTTCAGATGTGTCAGCTGTAAACAAGAGAAAAGATGGGAAGGTAACTTGTAAGGTAACTTCTTAGGCTCCCTAAACGAGCAAGGTGAGTACTCAAAAGTAAGTTCCTCCAAACCATTTCTTGAAAGGAAAAGTATCCATTGGTTGATGTCAATGACTTCCCTTTCTGTGAAAGATATCTTGGAGGAAATCTGGATGACAAATTTCAGTATGGGACCACTATGAAGTAGGAGAAGTTTGCTGATAATGCTCACAGAATCGGAATTCTCAAAAAACTGCTGACCGAATTCAAGTTCCGGTATCGTAGACCAATTGTATCTCCATTTTCTTGACAGCATACTCGTCCTCACTACATATTTTATAGGCATGCGCTTCAAAATATTTGCTATTATATCCCTTGGCAAGTTGCTGATTATGTCCGCTTTGGCTGATTTGATGGCCTCGCAATTCCCATTACCAGCAATTGCCATTACTCTGGACTAAAGTATAATATCCTGTGAAACATTAGTAAGGTGAAAGTGAAAAGTTTATCACAATTGGAATGGGGAGACAATCATCGGAGCCAAAGATGCAACATGATTATCTGAAACTGAAAGTGAAAAGGCCCTTTTAGCTAAAGTTGATTTCAAGAACAACCATACTACAAGCCCTAGATGCAACATGTAACCCTGACTCTTCACACCCTTCTCTGTAGCACTTGTTCTTTCTCTAGAAAATTCTCTACATTTCTTCACGATGCCTACTAGATTACTAATTATACCTCTCTAGATAATAGTAAGTGTTACAAAAGGAGACTTGTGTCTCCAACTAAAATTAAGCCAGCAAGACTAAATTTGGGAGTGTGGCTATTGAGAGGTTTGGTTAGGGCCTGCTGGGCACAGTGATGTAAGTGCTTGTGTGTGTGCGTGTGGTATGCTGGGCATACTAGGTGTCTTTGCACATATCGGTGAGAATTGAAATACTGAGGTGAAATTACTTGTTGTACCCAGCAGTATACTATACACGGTCTCAATTCGATTTTCTCCTTTTAACTTTTTGCAGATATCCATATAACATTTATTGCACGTAAACTCCAAATCAAACACAAATAAGAATCATAGAGTAAATAAGCATAATTTGACAAGCCGAGCCAGGGGAAAAACAAATCTTAAACCATCATTTTCATGTACTGAATCTACCCTAAAATTCACAAAAGTCAAATAAGAAACTTCAATAGAACGAGGAAGTAGAATTTAGAGGAACTGGAATCTCATGAAAAGGGAGAATGAAGTGACCAAGAAAGATTGAGCAAAACATGTAAATCAAACAAAAAATACGCTGAAAAAATCTTAAATCACATGGTCAACAATAGATGGCAAGTGCTAATAGCTTCACTCAAATGCCCAGATAAATAATTAGATTGTTCATATTAATTCAAGAGGAGATTTTTCGCCGAAGCTAAAGAAGAACTGTTTAGTCATGGTTAAGATGCAGACTCAAAGAGGGATAGTAAGTCATACCTTCCCAGATCCAGACACTTTATTGAATCGATAGATCAGAATCAATCAACCAAACCATTCAATTCAATTTTCAAATACACAGATTGAGCTTTTGCCCAGGGGGGGGGGGGGGGGGGGGGGGGGGGAGAGAGAGAGAAGGAAATGGAGAGACACGTGCCAGACATTACACTACTACTGTTAGCTTAACCGCTAAGCAAGGTGCTGTACCAATATATATATATATATATATATATATATATATATTGCCAAATATTTTTAGCGATATAAAATTATTATTATAAATAAATTTCAGTAATAACGATCAAATATTTTTAGTGATAATTTTTTACCGCGAAATGCTATATAACACCTCTGTTAAACAGCAAATGATATTGATCCTAAATCATGTACGTGGGTATTTGGAGGAAAAATTAAGATATTTAATCTGTGTCAAAAAGGTAAAAACAGTTTTATTTTATAATCTTAAAAAGTAAAGATTATGAAATAATCACTTTTCTCGAAATCAGATTTGACCTTCTAATTTACCACACCATCTTTATGTTTCTTACAAAAGGACATCACCAATCTTTTGACTAATTGTGTAAAGTAATCGTACTGTAAGTATTAATGTGAGATATATAAAATTTTAATTTAAAATGAGATGTAAACAACTTTTGTAAGTGAGTGAAAATAACTTTTTTGATGATTGATTTGTATATAATGGATATTTACAAATAAAAGTTTTGCAAACAATATTACTTCACTAAATAGTTATTAAAAATGTATTGTCATTTTACCATAGTGAAGTTAATTTAAACACTTTTTATCTAAACATTACTTGTAATTTTAAGCTAGTTTACAACTATTACGGTCAAATATCAATAAATTAAATAGTGAAGCATCGGTTTAACTGAAATGAAACTCCACATTTATTTACTTCCGTGTTGTTTTCGTCGCTAAATATGTGTTCTCTTGAAGTGACACTATCAGCTTTTTTTGGTATATTTTTCAGTTTTTAGCCACGAAGTAAAGTTTAACTATTAGAAGAGTGCGATTATCAATCTTCTTTGTTCGTTACCAAGCGGGAAGCCGAAAAGGCAATTATAACAACCATAAGACAAGCACAACACACAGAAAGAAGGTAATACGGGGTATGTCGAATCTAATCGTGGAACTCTTTAATTACGCTTAAAAGTTACCCTTTTCAGCATCCACCTAATTCAATGCAGCCTTGCATATCAGAAGCAAAGTAACTTCATATTCAACTTGCAATAGCTGCTACATGTTCTGTACTAGTCAAACACTAACATGTAGCGCAACATATATAAGTTTGAGAGCTTCTTACAACATACGGCAGCAAAAGCCCTATACGAGAATTATAACAACAGTGTGTAATCGATTTGTTACAGCAAAACGTTTGATAGTCATCCGTAAGAGGATCGTGCAACGAACACCGCGCGGGATCACTTGTCACACCCCCATTCTTCCTACCGGTACCAAAAAAGCCAACTGCTTGCCCTCTCATTCTATTCTTCGAACTTATCGTCGAGACACAATTTACAACAGTGTCTCGTAAGTCTATATCTGGAAATTGTGGATCGTAGCATCTTGAGGACTTGCTAGCCAATTTACGTGTGAGCTGTGCAAGTAAAATTGTAAAACTAGCAGACAGATTCATAAAATTGTTGTGGTGAATTCACACCTAATAGATACAAGAGCAGCAAGAAACTCTCAAATGTAAATATAACCTAAGGTGGGCAAACCCCGCGTCTGCTTACCAAGTGTAGCTCTGATTTTTGGGAAAGCAATGTAAGGGGCAAAACGTATAAAGGAACGGTATAATTGCGTATTCACTGCGATCGATCTTTGGTCCATATCGATTCATCTTCTTATTAGAGATATTCAACACTTGTACATCATCATTGAAGAATCAGGTGCAACTGTGCAACTACTTAAGCGATGTGCTCCACGAAAGGTGCAGGGCCAAAATGACTCACTCTTGATATAACTACTCCCAGCCAGTGTCAGGAATCGGGAGCAAGTAAATACCATTTTACATACTGGATAAGGAGAAGGGGTTAAAGTAAAGGTGTGCTGGGGCAGTTACCCACATTCTGTGAATGGAGACGAGACCTAAGTGACCTCCGATTGACCGAATTCAATAAGTTGTAGGTTTTTTTGGATAAATCAGAATTGCAATTTATATAGCCTGTGTTCGTATAGGAATTCGAACTCGGAACCTTGACTCCACTTCATCCACCCCTGGGGGTAACAAGTTATATGTTATACAACATATTCGTGTTTGAACAACATATTTATGCTTACCGCATAATCTGTTGTGAGGGTTCCAAGGAAATTATTTCTGCTCTGGGTAATGCTCGAGAGAACCGCATCAACTCCCTCGAGACTTTGAACCCTTGATAAGCATCAATTACCCCACCTTGTTCGATGGTCACTTTTTTAAGCGATGGGGAGTGGGCGAGTAGTAGCTTTATTAGGAGTAGTTCAGCTCCCGAGCCCATGAATTTCATATTCACTGTTTGAAGCTTGTCCAGTGTCTGGTCTAGACAGTCTGGTGCCTCCAAATAACTTACAACAGATTCCATAGAACTCCCCGTGGCTGTGGAAACCTGTAAGAGAAGGAAACGCAAAACCAGTTTACTTGAAAATTTAAAAGTTGAAAGAGCACTTACCTGTCTCGGGTCACTAACCCCACCTCAAGTCTTTCCAAATTGGGAGAACTTCGGGCAGGCAAAGAACATAAGAAACATGGGCTAATTCGGTGAATTGCAGATGAGATAAAGTAAGAAACTTCAAGCAAGTGACCATGGTTGGAAGCCTCCTGGGAGCGGTGCCTATAGCCAATACCTTTGGAGCAAAAAGTAGAGAGTAAGATTATATCTTCTCTTCTTTTGCAATATAAACTCATCAAGCATAACACTATTTTAAGTTTCTTTCATCTGGAAATCAAAACAATAAGCTACCTTAAGAAACAAACCATCTAAAGAAAGATTCACAATTGCAGGCAAGCAACCGACAAGCTTGACTAAATCGATTCTTTCACCCTGCCCGTATTGCCTTATTCTACAGAGTGCAATATACACTACTGTCAAGTTTGGGCTGATCATAAAAGAGCTCCATCTCACATCCTGGGTGTCGATGGCAGTAAAGCTTCGGAGTTTTGGAGAGCATATATGAAAATGCCGAACACCAACACAGGTAACAAAGGTTATATACTCAAGGAGTGGGAAATTCTCGAACGTATTCACCACAAAGGAGACTTTCTTTAAATGAAGGATACTGAGATTACGAAAGCCAACAAACATCAGTGGTGGTTT
This sequence comes from Escallonia rubra, assembly GCA_033065855.1. Classification (NCBI taxonomy): domain Eukaryota; kingdom Viridiplantae; phylum Streptophyta; class Magnoliopsida; order Escalloniales; family Escalloniaceae; genus Escallonia; species Escallonia rubra. Next base: position 17,209 of record JAVXUO010001290.1, on the reverse strand, counting down.
AAATATGCATTTGCTAAGCTTCAAATGCCTAAGTTCTTGGCAAGAGTAGATATAGGAAGGCAACTTGTAAGGATGAGCACTCGAGTTGGCTAGGGTGAGGTCCATGATACCGTTCCTTGACATGTTTGTTAGTTTGTGTTCTTCTTAGGTTAGGACCTGGCATGGGGTCTCTCTATTGCACTTGTCCTCTTTGATTTCTGATTTCACCCTGCCCGTTGCTTTCCCAAATCTGCAGATCGAGTGCAATATTCACTGGTCTGGGCTGACCATAAAAGAGCTTCTTGTCACATCATGGCTGTTAGTGGCAGAAAAGCTTCGCAAGCCCGGAGCACCGATATGGAAATGGGGAACACAGACAAGTTCACCAAATGGTTCAAATCGATATGGTGGGCTGATATTACAATTCTTCTCGCTTACGCATATGGTCGTCCGTTATGATAGTGCAATATGCACTTCATTTATTGTTATAATTAATAGTATATAAAAACAGAATTTTGTCAAACTAATTACGTCAAATCACAATGAACAATAAACCAATTCAGTAATCAATACTAATCAAAGAAGAGGTTCACAAGAGCCTGGAATTCGGTTGAAGCACGCTAAAACACGCTTCCCTTGAAGAAGATACGTCTCAAAATCTGCAATTAGTCAACGGCGTTCCACCCTCCAAAGATACAACAACCACGAAGGAGTTTTGATACAACAAAAATTCTTCCCGAACCTTAGAGTATTCGTACACTCAAAATAGCATGTGAAATATATGTGAATGCTTTTGTAAAGAAAGAATAAGTGAAAGAGGAAAGAAGAGTGTTTTTAGATAGGATAAAGTCTTTCTTCTCTTTTAATCCAAATTTCTCTCTCTGTAAGAGCTCTTTTTTTCCCAACGTACACACAAAAATAGTGGAGAGATTATAGTAGAAAAATTAGAAGAGAAAGTAGGCAGTTAAAACTACCACTAGCCCACTACTTAGAAGACTTACACTACAAGAAAACACGTTTTTAGCGATGGAGTTTTACCGACGGATACCACCGTCGGTAAAATTCCGTCGTTAAAAACTTATTACCGACGAAGTTACCGTCGGCGAAAGTTGTTGCCGACAATTTTTTTGCGGCTGTCTTTTAGCGACGGAATTATCGTCGCTAAAACTTTTTTATAAAATTAATTTTTTCGAGGGTTTTATAAAATTGTTTTAGGGACGGAAGGAATCCGTTGCCAAAACTACCGTCGATAGATATCGTGATTTACCGACGGACTTTTAGCGACGGGCCCAATCCGTCGCTAAAAGTCCTCGATTAAAACAACCAGATCTGCCTTTCTTTCTCTTCCCCCGTTTCTCTCTCTGAAAAATCTCCCATCACTGTTCTGCTCCGGCGACCAACCTCCACGGTGACCCACTTCCGGCGAGCCCCCTACATGGTGACCCACCTCTGGCGCTCCCCCTACACGGTGACCCCTCCCTCCACTGCCGCCGCGTGAAAAGACTACCACCGTCGTCGCGCCACTGACGCCGCCGCCCTCCACTGCCGCCGGCTATTGTGCCTTAAGGTAAGTTCCGTTTAGTCTTATTTATTCAATTCTTGTGCAACATTATCCGCATAACAATTCTTGTGCAACATTATGAGATTCTCTTACTTTCCGTTTGCTTCATTGATCTGGATGTTCTTTAGCCCAACTGAACCCTTTTTACTAGGTACCTTCAAGAAAACAAATTACTGGTGTTGTCTAAAAACAAATTTCATCGGGTATAACTAGATGTTTCAAGCTTCAATTACTGGTGTTGTCTAAAAACAAATTTACTGGATATATACCAAGAGAGATTGGGAATTTAACTATGCTTAAGGGGCTACATCTTGATGGAAACCACTTAACAGGTACGGATATGTTATCAACTTTTGTTTTTCCAAGATCATATACTTATAACACTTTAATTATTGTCGAAGATACAAGAAAAATCGTAAAATTTTTTTGTTGCTAAATACATAGGATATACTCTTTTTGTTTTCTTAGATAGATAAAAGCTTTGTGTTGATATTTGTATCTCGACCACTATATGTAGATGTCAGAATTAATTTGTGAACCCTTTACTATGGAACAATATGCAACCTATGGCTGCAAAGTGCTTAATAATGATCAATGACTCTTTTGGTAACTGTATGCAAAATCTACCGCTAGTTACAAAACGTCTTTAACAACAAATTCACGAACCCCTTACTACCTTACAAAATGTCTTTAACCTATTACCTGTAACCACCACAATCACCCCTCTAATACACCTTCATCATCACCACCCCCATTGAACCCCTTACTACCTGCTACCACCATCATCAACAAAGCCTAACATCATAGCTACCAACCCAACAAACCCACCACCACCACTATCGCGTCATCCAAGTTTGTGCTTTGAGTAGTTTGGCATTTGGATATTGAATGCACCGTTAGGCAGTGGGATATCGGCTAATGATAGCAGAACATCTTGACTCTATAGGGGCGCTGGCTCTTGACTAATATCAAAGGAGTCTAGAGCATCAGCTAATTACGTTTTCAAGTCCCTGTGATATTAGTCAAGCGCTGAAGCTAGCCCTAATAGAATCAGGAATTCATTTCGGTCATACACTAGCTATTAGCCTATTAGCAGTGTGAAAGAGTCCCCTATTTGTCTGTCATTCGCTTGTGTTAGTCATATTAGCTATATACTTTAGATTTTCTAAAAAGCAAATTTTTTGAGACGAAAAGAATCATATAGAATAATTGTGAGAATTTTTGAAACAGTATCACAAAATCATCACGTACACAACTGGGTCAAAGTTACATAGAGTTATTTCTTTTATATCCTTTGTGATTACTCGGAATTCGAGATTAAGCGTGTCTCTATACCTTTGGCTTCCACATGTTAGGGGTACCTCAATCCAAAGTAATGCCACGACAGAGTCTGCTTGTTAGGACATATATTGTAGGTGAAGATCTGTATGGAATACTAAATAATGTACTTATCATAAGCACATGGTTACATTCCTTACCTTCATGGTTAGGCCCTTGTTTTACGTGCTATTCTTAATGAAGCAAAACCAAAGACCATGGAAGCCAGAGAATTCCATTTCGAAAAACTCCAAGAATACTCTTCACTTTACTGATCATGCCTTCTCACGATACTGATCATGCGCGAAACTAAAGTAGGAACTAAGGCTCTATTTTTAGCTATGGTGTAACTTCATGCCTTCTCACGCTCATCATTGTTTGATTTGTAGTTGCTAGGTTTAGTTCATTGGTTGTTGGATTGAGTTACTGATCTTTGTTTTGCTTGCATTGCGGATGCGTTTTCGTTCGCCATTGTTCCTCTCTCAAAACAAATCTCTGGTGCTGGTATAGACTTTTGTATGCCTTTGTGTAGGTAGTAGTAAAGATACAAGATCTGAATATTTGAGCGTTCATTTGTCAATAGTGATCTGGATATAGTTATTAGATTTGTTGGTGGTTTTATTAGATAGATGGTCATCTCCTGGTTTTAGAGTCAATGCTCATGTAGTCCCCCACCATGTAAGCTACCATGTAAGCTACAGAAAGGGAAAGAGTAGAATTTGAACTATGCATTCTCTTAGATTACATTTCCCATTTTGCAGTAATGCAATAGCTATCTAGGAGACTTTGCAGTAATAGATTTAATTCAGCTATAAAATTGATGCTCATCAATTGAATAATGCCCGATTGGTTTTTCATGTTAAAGTAGGTTAAATGGCTTCTGCTTCGGTGAACATGGATGTTTCAGTCGGCAGGCACTTCTTCAAGGTCATGATGCCTGGTTTTCATGCAGAACTTGTATGCCATCCCGCTTTCTCTGTGTTTTCGTGCGTGTTAAAAGTTTTATCGTTGGTTAAAAACTTACATGTCTTATTGTATTATGAATATGTTAGGCCATACCGGTAGCATTTTGCAGATTGCTTACCACATTGAGATTTGAAGCAACTTTAACTAGCCGCAGGGGGTCATGGCCTGTTAAATTGAAGAAGAAGGTTGGCCAAGAGGAACTTTGCTTCGAAGAGGGTTGGAACGAATTCGTGCAGCAGCATGACCTCCATCTAGGAGACTTTGTAATCTTTGAACACATGGAGCAAATGCGTTTTCAAGTGCCGGTGTTTGATCATAGCACTTGTGAAAAATCTGCTTTCCCCCAATGTTGAACTCTGAGCAGTAATTAGACAATATTTTAAATTAATCGCATCGGATATGTAAATTTTGAACAATTTTGTGTTATTTGAACATTGACTATTTGTTTGATAATTTTAGGTTGTTAATTGTGATTATTGATCGATGATTTTAAGTTGTTAATTGATTATTTTAGATTGTTAATTGTGCGTTTGAGATATTGAGATTGTTGACGGACGATGAGACCCAATTGATTTGAATTGTTTATTACAGGTTTAGGAATTAAAAATTAAAAAAAAAAGTTTAAAAAAATGACTTTTAGCGACGGATTAATTCCGTTGCTAAAAATTTTATCCGTCGTTAATTTCCTTAAAAAGAAAATAAATTAAAATACGTAAACAGAATTAGCGACGGATATTCCGTCGCTAATTTATAAATAAATCCGTCGCCAAACGTTCTATATTAGACGACGGATTTTAGAATTCCGTCGCAAAACAATTAGAAACGGACTTTTCTACGAGGGATATTGAGCACAGGGTATTCCGTCGCTAAAAGGCCTTATTCCTTGTAGTGTTAGTCGAAAAGTCTTTCACTTTAATTAGGACATAACTAAATTTAATTATTTTATTTTTCTAATCTAACATTTCTTTGTACATTTGGTGGTAGTGCACTTGATTTGAAGAGAAGTGTTAAGCATAAAAGCATTATTTGGCTCATTTTCTAAGAGTTTTAGAGCATTTGATAACAAGAGAATATTTTGATAATGACAACCATAAAAACGCACTTTCTTATACGTACATGTATATGCTTAAAAAAATTCTGAAGTAGAATGTGGTAACCCAGCCATTGTATTGTGAATCTAAGATGGAGAAAATGTAAATCCTTCATGAGATCAGAAAATTTAAACATTTACTGCATTAGGTGTTATAGGATATATATATAGAGTAAAACTTAGACCTAGGGCCTAGTTTTCTCAAAATAACTACATGTTCAGCAACAGGTTAGTGCTGCCGAAAGATCGTACTTGTTCTTGTTTCATTCCTTTAGTCATACAATTGTGGAAAACATTGCTCAGCGAGGGTTTTATCAAGAAATTTGTCAAGATTGATGATCGTGGTTGTCAACCTTCCTTTCGCTTGAGCAAGAAACCAGACTGTGGTTGCCTTTCTGGGTTGCATGTCTTGTTTTCTACTGCCACTTGACATTCGAAACAAGCACATAGCCATGAGGCACTCAGCGGCCCTTTTTAATCTTATAAAACATATTCTGCACTTTGGATTTGATGCTCAGTGATCGATTTCTAGATTTCTAGGTTTCGTTGTAGTTGTGTTCCTGGGTTGGATATCTTGTTTTCCAGACATTCAAACAGTGTACATACATACTTTCTCATGTACAAAAAAAGCCTTGTCTAGCATGATATCTAGTGACACTTCAATGTCAAAAGTGGGCAAAAAATAGGTTATAAACATCAAGTGGATTGCATGGTGCCTTTTCTTCTTGGTATCAAGCAAAAAAGAAACTTAAAAAGATCAACTCCATCACTACGTAAAAATTGGTAGAGACCTTTGTTGATAAAACTCGAGAGATTATTGAAAGCTACAATCGGCTTCCAGTATCTCTAAACCATAGATCAGGTTGATCCATGAGTCTTGTTCCCGAATCAGAAGGGCGGTATTGCACCGAAGTTGACAAATCCAGTAAGAAAAACTGTAAGGAAATATAGATCTAAATGTGGACAAAAGTGAAGGGAGAGGCCTCAACTTCGGGGTAGAAAACCCTTAAACAAGAAGATTCCTAGGCCACCAAACGCCAAGGTTAGAATCAGGGAGACTCGAGTGGGCTCAAGATCAGCGATGATACTTTTCCTGCGTGTTCTTGCTTGGCGAGATCTCTCTCCCAAGTTCTCGCGGACAAGATTCCCAAGACCGTCCAGCTGATGCATGATTTGGCGTTGCCCTCTTGCAATACTTGATATCTGTTCCAATTGAAACGTGCATGAGTAGAAAGGACAATTAACTTGAGATTTTCTGTTGATCTTAACAAAAATAAAAAAACTCCAAGCTCCCTCCCTCTTCCCCATTCCCTAGATTACTAGACTCAGTACATGAATTTAGTATAATTCTACACATCCTGATAGGCGGTGCTTTGTAAATTTCTTCCAAGATCTCTCTAATTTTTTTTCTTTCATGGAATTTTCTTGTGGAGTTGATGACGTGTCGGTCATATTCGTATCCCTTGATGGAGATTTGGACTGATGTAAAGAGTCATTGGCAGGCAACATCATGAACTCGTATGGATAAAATCCAGGTTATTAGGGTTAGCACACACATAGGCACGACAAGGGATATAAAACGCCTGATGTTCTCTAAGTGAGAAGTAAGAAATTATTGTTCTTATGGTATCTTCAATCTTCCGTATTGAGGTTTCACAATTCCCAGCTACCAAAAAAAACAGATTTACTATTCCAACTAGTTGCTAATAGTGCATTCTGTTATAGCTAAAAATGAGAGAGAGAGAGAGAGGAAAAAAAAAAAAAAAAGAGGGAAGCATGGCAGTGCTAATATTTCTAAAAGAATAGAAAAGGACCTCTGATTGAACTTTTAGACATCATTCTTATTATTATCATCTAATAAAAGTACTAGCATGTTTCTGAGAAGGTATTCTTGTTTTGCAATTTGTCTCATAGAAAAAAAAAACTCCATGAGGGACAGAACTCTTTGCGACGCTTTCAAGGAGATAAGCATACTAGTAAACTACAATCTTATCTAATTTATATTAAACCCGGTACGTGAGAGCAGTATAACTTTGGATGCAGTCGGTGAAATAAGGCCTATTCATATTTACCTCTTCCACCAAGGTAGATTCCTTTGCTAATTGGGAAGAAGATGAGGAATTAAGCATTGTAGATCCAGTCAAGCAACCGTTGCCTAAACCAGAGACAAAGTAGGATGTGGGAGCAGATCCGTTGGAGGCTTCAGCTTGGAGAGCCATGTTCTGTGGGCTGGAAGAAACTCTTCTGGGTGTTAACTTGGAGTTTAGCTCTTCAATCCGAGATGTAAACTCATCCATCCGGTCATTTAGTGTAGAGATTTGTTCAGAGAGCTGGGCAATGGATCCCTTCAGGAAAGGCAGAAACCATCGATTAGCAAATCTTCTGTTCCTCAAGTGTTAACCAAGATAACAGTCACATACTAGCTCTTATATTCGCATACCTGACTTCCTAATGTTGCTTGCGATTCGGCGGTTCGGTCATCAAAAGCAAATTCAGTAAGCTTCGACAGACTTTTGTCCCTTCTTGTAGAATATGAATGTGACATTCCACTGTTGAAAACGTAATCACAAATTAGTGAAACAAACATCAAGGAGAAAAAAAAAAAAAACATAAAAAGCTGCCGAACGTAATGGCTTCACCACATTGTGAAGATGCAAGTACGACCAGATAACACAACATGGTTTAACAGACCGGGTGCACATGGAGTGTACAGATCAGACCAAAAATACACAGAGATCCTCCTTCCGAGATTATATTGAACAGGGAAAATAGAAAAGATAAAACAGAAAATAGAAAATAAAAAATAAAAAACAGAAATAGAAAAACATATCCACTTATGTGGACATGTACCCACCCTGAAACAAAGATGGAAAACAGTGTTAAGCACAATAAACTTTGCTTTTCGAGCGGATAGTATCAGAACTCTGGTTTGTCAAGATCTTAGGTTCAAGTCCCATTCACCTTAGATCCCCATTTATGCTAGTGCAATATGAACCCTGTTCAATTGTGCACTTGGAAGTGGTGTACCTTTGTCTCTCCACGTGCAATCAGGGGCTTGCACATGAGAGGAAGGATCATATACGTTGTTGGGCCCATTCGCTAAAGCTTAAACTATTATTAGAGCAGATGGTAAGCTATAATGATTATACATTGTTGGGCCCATTCTCTAAAGCTGACCCAACCACTTTGGCAAAGCACCCCGCTAGAAAGCACCTCAGATAAGCCAGCTGCACCTTCTCTGGCTTACTACCACTCGCTCTCACATGGCCCACGACAGCAATGGAAACCCAAGTAATCACCGTGCGCACAGATCTAACGCGCGTCCTTTCCAGACGCACCCATGCGACCCACAGCCAACACCAGAAAATCAAGCAATATCCCGCTGCTGCATTACTGGAAAAGACTATTGACATCTCAATCTCGCAACCACATCTGAGAACCCTGAACTTTGCACCTCACAGAACCACCAATGAAGCTCGACCACCATCGCCACGGGCGGTCAGCACCTCCTTCATCAAAGCATAGGCCCCCCATACCAGCAATGACTCCACAACCCATCTTTGAAAAAGGGAGGCACACCAGCATCGACCGGATTACGTGACAGCTAGCCAAAAAAGTCAGATCTGACCAGCTACTCATCCCACTCAACTAATTCCTATCCCACCTGTATGGGGTCGCCTACATGTATGGTTTTAGACATTTCAGATCTGTCCAGGGCCAATGTTCTCAAGTTCTTTCTTACTACATCTCTCCATGTTTTTCTTAGTCTTGCTCTTCCAATGATGATAATCATGTGCTCTTAATAACTCAAAAGTACTTATAACTCCCCACTCTCCCAAATCAGAATCGCACAATTGGAGTCTGGTGGAAGTAAGAAAATTTATAGATCATTCTTGTCGACGAGTTCATCCAAATTGCCAAAAAAGAACATGATTAGCATGAAAACAACACATCACAAGGATTCAGTACACGCGCTTCAACAACATAGATGGCTCCCCAGAAGATGTTACCAAGGAGAAAACTTCACTCCAAAGGGGATGCTCGTGTCACGGCAACAACTATATAAGTCTTAGTATATATTTCAAAAGAATATCCCCTACATTTTCTAGGCCTCACTAAGCTTGGACAACCACCATAACAACACTGGAAAAAACGAACTAGAAACTGGCGCCTTTTCAGATTCTTGTTTCTCATTGCCACTCTCTCCGCAGAGGCTCGAGAAAATGCTTCTTTAGGGCTTGACGCCATATCCTCGTCTATGCTTAGCTTTGTCCTTAAGTCATCTGGTAATGCCTGTAGAATGACTAGATCAGGGTTGCAATGTGGTAAACCATATCATGCTAAGGTTTGAAAGTTTCATACCATAACCTCATTTACAAGCTTTTCCAGTTGTATTTGTTCTATATAAGTGCGAGGAATGTAGGAACCATCCAATTCCAGCTGCTCGGCAACACTCTTTACAACTTGGCGATCTTTTCCTTGCACCTTTTATAGATAAAGGGTAAAAAAACATATTAGAATTAAGCTTCAATTATTTAAATGCAATGACGAACAAAGATCCACTTAATGTATACGAACCCATCAATTTCCCTTTTAAGAGACAAAAGCCACACTTATACCAAGGGAAATTAAATTATGCACGTCTGAACAAGGTATTGCATTGGCCTCCACAAAACCGTGTACAATGTGAACCTGCCAGTGAACACTCACATGATAACTAACATGATTTTAGGGGAATTATGCTCCCAAAGCTCAGAAGAGATGGAGAACTCTCTGCGATATCATGACCAAAAATTCAAAAAGTAGCTTTTTATCCACTGTTTCCCAATGGTCTAAAAGGTTGTACAGTGTTTTCCACTCAGCTAAAGAGATTGGTTGTTCTCTGTTTGGTAACTGGGAGCTACGGGGATTACCCTACAGTTTACCTAGCTATTCAGGTTGTGAGTATCCTCCTGTTGGCTAAATGGTTGTCCACATTTAAGTAGCATGGATACAGACATAGACACATGCAAAACGACACTTTCATAAAAAAAACACTCCAATACACTATGAGATGCTAGGGGTAGCGGGATGGTGGTTACACCACAGCCTATGGTCCACACTTTAATAGGAGGTCATTAATCTAAAGACTGATTGTAAATATTTGTCAAACCTTCTCTCTGTTTACGATATAGCAATCTCTATTCATCTAGAATAGTACTATCAAACATAGTAATGAAACTGTAGATTTTGGATAGTAAAATTTGCATCTTTTTCCTTCATGGTACACGCCAAGTTAGGTATAGCCTTAAGCGAGACCATAGTTATTAAAGGCGCAAAGGGTCTCTGGAGCCTAGGCTCAAAGGGTCTCTGAAGCCTAGGCGCAAGGCGCAGGCGCACACCTTTTCAAAGTGAGGCACAAAATAAAAATAAAAATAAATAGATATTAGTGCATTAAACCAATAAAATCACGTAATAAGATTCAGAACATTCCAATTTAACAAATTTTCAACACTAGAAGAAGTTTCAAATCCAATGAGAAGTAGTTATGATGACAACGTCATCCTCATCAACAGTGAAGGCTGAGGCAACGATGTTTTCTTCAAAAGGGAATCATAGGCCCTAAGTCCGGTAGAGATTCCTCCTCAGTTTCATCTTTTTTGGTTACAAGATGAAGTGAACAAGTAAATTTACTTAAAAGATAGGAACAATTGGGAACGGGGCGCTAGCACAATTAACAACAATAAAAGAATCGATTGATTTGGGATTTGGGGTTTTAGGTTTTTTGTGATCTAGATATTGATTTATTATGTTATGAAACAAAGAATCAATAATAATAAACGGTTGAGATGATGCCACGATGCAAAAATCAAAATTTTTGATTTTTGGGCTCTTTTTTTCCGCCTCCACCACCGCCTTGCGCATGGGGGCCTAGGCACCCACAGGGGCTGCGCCTAACCCTGGGCAAGGCGCAGGGAGTGCGCCTTGCGCCTAGGCGCACCTTTGATAACACTAAGCGAGACCCTAAAAAATAAGTAGATGAAAGGTCCTGCTTTTCTTCTTCACAATGACTAATTCTGCGCGTTGCCTACCATGTACCCTCTCACATGCACAAACGTGTCCAGGGTTTCCTCCAGCTTCTCCGGAGCATGTCTCCGACATCTGATTAAACTATCCAATAAAAGAGGGAAAAAAAAACTTTTAACACTTCTCTGCATGCGGGACACTTGTAGTAGCATTAAAGACGTGTGCCAAGGGAAATACTGTGTTTCTTATAGCTAAAGTTATTGCCTTATCCATATCCCTCAAAGATATTACAGCACTAACATGCAGACTGCCTCCTTAGAAAATTATGGATAATGCTAACAAGTTTCCATTTAGGGAATCGATATTCTTTGCTATCAACTACATATAACAAACATGCACAACTATAATTAATCATACGTGCAGAAAGTTTATCATAAACTCTTCACCAACTCATAAGATATATAAAAAAAAAAGGGACAAATACAGCAAGACTGAAAAAGGCAGAGATAGGTCAAACTAGTTGGCCGTTGACCGATATTTAAGACATGTTATGTATGTCCGTGTTTGAGGATATAAGTAACACATATATCTACCTACGTATATCTACACAGACATCTATGTCTGTATATGGAGTCTGTTAAGATAAAGCCACTTGGGGTTTAACAACTACACCAAGTCAAAATTTCAGTAGAGAACCCCCGTGCTTTAAGAATAAAATGGTTACTTATGAAGCATTTTCGTCATTTCCCTTTTTTTTTTCTTTCCTTCTCTTCATTTTTTGACAACCGGCTGGCTACCAACTCGCTGGGAATGAACATGTCCCCCCATTTGCTCTCACCCCTGCCAAAAATTTCTACAACAGCCTCAGTTCGTCACAACCGATGGGCATCAAGATCCAGCAAGATAGCTTGAAGAGGATGCCTGTCATGAAAGGGATGGCAGCGATGGGTGCTAGCGACAATCACAGTGATGGTGGGGAGGGTGATGACAGTGGCTGTGATGATTGGGAGGTTACAGGCGGCACCGGCAGTGGAGGGGGAAGCTGAAAATTGGGAAGAAAGAAACTGAAAGGGGGAGGAGAGCGAAGGTTTTCTGGTTTTTGTTTTTTAATTCTATTACTATATTACACTTAAAATTACAATTTACAGTGAACTGATGGGGTACTTTTGGAATTCCGTCTTGGTATACAATGTTAGGCACCCAAGTGGGGGTGTCTTAACAGGACGCTCCATGTACATGCATGTACACGTTAACACATATATGTACGTAGGCGCGTACGTTATTTAAAGAGTGGAGTCAGTAAGGTACCCCAAGTGGTTTATTGACTCCACTCCTTAAATGTAAGGCACCCCAAGTGCGTGTGCCTCAACAGGACTCTTTCTGTACATACATACATATATACATACATAGACACACACATATATCTACATAGGCGCATATATTCTTTAAAGAGTGGAGTCTAGACCTGGCAAAATTTTACCCGCACCTACGGGTAAACTCGGACCCATGCCTAAAATGTGGGTACGGGTAGCAGAAATGATTACCCGTAAAAAATTGACCCGTACCCGGACCAGACCGTTTTGAGAGAACCCGTCCGGGTTGGGTGCGGGTTACCCGGTGACTTACTATATATTGAAGCTAATGTTAGGGTTTCTTTCACATTCATTTCTCTTTCTCCATTTATCCTCAGCCGCCCACCCCAGTACTCATCTCTCTCTCTCTCCCTCTCAGCTGTCCACCAGATCTGTCCATCTCATCTCTCGCAGTCGCCGGCTTACGTCATCTTCAGCCTAACCAAGCCCTCCATCTCGCAGAAACCGACCACCGCCACCACCGGAGACCTAACACCGTTTTGAAAACCCACCACCATAAAACCGATCCACCACCGCGGGCCACAAATCTCACCACCGCAAGCCGCCGACAGCCACAGAAGAAGCGACAGGCGCCAATGCACCTTGCTCCAATCTCCTCGCCGCCGATCCCTACCGTCGACCGCCACTCAGACCCCTCACGCTTCAAGGCCACCACAGATATGTCGCCAATCTTTAATTGTTGTATTTTGGATTGTTGGTGGGATTTCATTGTTGTATTTTGGATTGTTTGTTTGTGGGGAATGGGATTGTAATTTTGTTGAAATTTAATTATTTTATTTTAAACTGTGGGTGGGGAATGGGTTATGGTATTTATTCTTTAACATGTTATTTCATATATTTTGTGGTTTGTAGAATCTAATTTTTCTGAAATTGAAAATAATTCTAAGAACTGTTAAAAATAAAGAACATACTAGCTGAAAAAAGAAAAACAAAAAGAAACAAAAAGAAAAGAAAACATATGCCTAACTGGAGAGAGTTTTAGTTTATTAAAAAGATAGAAATTTAATCATTTACCCGTGGGTAATAACCGACCTGTAAGGGTAGGGTACGGGTATTGAAAAAGACTACCCGGAAAAAACCGGGTAAATTTTACCCGGATCCGACCGGCTATTACCCGTACCCGGCGGTTTTACCCGTTTGCCAGATCTAGAGGAGTCCATAAACACAGGAAGCATCAACAGAAGACACATTCAACAAGCCCTTGGGAAAGATGAAATAAGAAGGATAAACAATTTTAGTTACCTGAACATAATGGCGGTTCACTTGCTCTAACCAATCAACTTTTACAGACACCCTTTCATCAGAGAAAACATGGCTACTTCTTTTCAAAATAGCTGCAATTGTGTATCCTAAGGCCATCAGTCCACCAAGAAGCCGCACACTGACTTCAAACGTTATTCTAGGTGATATGACAAACGGAGAGTCTTTCACCCATTCCTACAAATTTAGAAGCATAACAGTCATCAGTTATCGACTCCATATCTACAAGTCATGAAATTGCTTAACAATTAGAAAGAGCCGCATAGATGTTTTATGGAGTGCTAACTATAAGTGAAAAGACAGAAAACCGAATATGTACATGATTGTAAGAGGCATAAAGCAGAAAAAATGACATGACTGTGTCTGATTTGACCATCCTTCCAGTATGGTTGTACCTGTCTTTGTTGTGAAAGAAGTTGCTCATTCTCAATGATTATTACTCCTCATGGTTCTTAATACATGGCCGTTTTCAAGTTCTTGTGATATTAATACATGTCAGGTAAAAGAAGCTAGTTTCATTTTCCACGTTAGCAATTTCACATTCTTTACTAGATTGAAAAAAAAAATCCACTAAATGCTATTGAAGGGTCTAGACCACAATCTGCCATCACCTTTATGTAAAGAATTACTTTGTTAAAGAGGCATTCTGCACTATTTCCTGACACAAATTGTGTATGGTATAAACATATAGGTCTTTCTAAGTTATTCTGATGCGTGATACAAAATCAGCATATTTCCAAACAATTTTAGAGAAGCTGTATAACGAATGACACTGATGGCTGTATTTTCAAACTTGTTGCAGCGAAAGGACCTGACCTAGTTGCAAGGCGCATAGGTCTCTGCCCATCATCAGTAAACCTAGTCCCATACATCCGTTTAACTTATAATGTCAGTTTACCTGTACACAGCCAAATATAAATACAGTTGAGCACTTGGGTGGACTTCTATAACTGCTTTCCTTTTTTCCCTTTTTTTAAGAAGTGCAGACTTCTGAGCCTATCGTGTTGTTGGGCATGTTGCAATTGAAAGGAAGAATAAAACCTCGGTAAAGGAATCACAGGCACATAGCACTCTACGAGAGGATTACTAGAGTGACTAAAGACTTAGACTCGCAAAGATATCAGTCACACAGCTAAAGAGAGTAGCAAACTCATACTATAAGCAGCTCTAAGATTCTAAGTATATGTAGTAATAGATGCTTACATACTAGTAAGCCAAAGGAATGAGGAGATAAAAGTGTCTTTTGAGTAACTAAATTGCTAAGTGTATATGCATATTGGAAGCACGGTCTATTTAACCGATTTAACGTGTCAAGTTCCAGCAGGCTATTCTAATCCATTGCATGAAATGTTTCTTTAGAGTACAATAACTGGTTCATTTCGTCAGTCATCATCATTAAACAAACTTTGCCTTTCCAAAAGTGGATATAACTAAAAAGTTTCCAAAAATACATATTCAATTTAGTGTACATTTGATACTGGCTATCATATAAGAAGGATTTCAACAGCCTATACTTTTCCACTACACTTACACGTAAATAGCTATTAGTATCTAGAATAGCCAACTTTGATGGCAGAAGGACAGACCTCAAACATGAGATTGTATTTTCCATCTTTATTCCGCATCCTCAGGTACGACTGGCACGACTCGGGGTCTTCACCCGGTGGTAGAAGATATATATCATAAGTCTGTTCCATAACTTCTGTGTGTTCTTCAGACATAGCAGACTTAATTTGATCCACAGACACGTTTCTCGGCGACTAAAAGAACACTTAACACAATGTCAAGCATAAAGATCTTCGAACCAATTACGAAAGGGAAAAATAAATGTAGCCGTTGATTGATTGACCAGTGAAAAGATCTCAGAAAGTGGAGATTAACCTTCAAAATATAAGTAGGGCTTTGGAATCCAGTGAAAGGATTGAACTTGTTGATGATTTTTATCTGCGCAGTTCGGAGATCTGGCTCAATAAAAGCCTTGTACATTGGGTAGACCTGTGTAAAGAATATGCTTAGAACTCTATAGGAGAAGCTCATCATAGTTCAAAGTAACTTTTAATTGAATAGCTAGAGCAAACCGTTTCAGATATCTGGTGAATTATTTCTTCTGGTGCTTGACCAGCACGCTGTATGTCGCGTAACACCCGTTTAACAAGATCAAAGTGAACTCCACCTGTAACAGATACTCGAAGATCCAGCAAGGGCCTCAGTTTTTCACTCAAAGCATAGATTCCCTCAATAATCACAATACGAGAACCTGGAACTTCAACTGTCCTGTTATCAGCAGAAAATAAGTTATTCTTCAAGAACTTTGAAAATAATATGAGTAAACAGAATTGTTGTGACAGTTGAAGATGTAAATATCAAAGAGAGAGACAGTTTCCAAACTGGTCAATCCAAAAGTTTGTAAAAGCTTGAGTAGCCTGGTACTTGGTAAGTAAAGCAAGTTCTTCCGGGAACAGAATATAACGTACAGAGGGTTCCAAGATAATACGTACCCACAAAAATACATAAGGTTTAGCCTCAATACCTTCTAGATAGAACAACAAAACTGGGAACCATATGACTCTGTCAAAGAGAGGACTCTACCTGTATCCAGTGCGGGAACTAGACTTGATGTCATATATTGGAACCTGAGTTTGCATCCCGGCCTTAAGGTCATGGATGTTCTTGAGCAAGGTGTCAAAGTCCGTCAGTCGAGGGTCTGTTCCAAATAGCTATTAGACCCAACAAAAATTGCATTTTATATTCTAAGGAATCAACAAAACAAATTAGCAACATATTTTAACCAACTGTAGGTTATTATATATGTGTATGCCTAATGATCTAAACTGCATACCGACAAAATTTTTAAGGGCCAATTATAAAACTATACACAATGGCCTAAGACAGACCAAAGCTAGCAAAAGTAACTTGCGCATGCTAGAACATACCTCGCAGTTTAAAATACGAGACCATACAGATTTGTCAGGTACGGCCATGCTTTCAAGTAATAATTGTTTACTGTCTTCAAGTACAACTAGCAAATTCTTCATAAACTATAAGCGAAACACTGTTGACGAATCTAAGCTATCGACTCCATGCTCACATTTCGCCAAGGATGGGAACCTGTTGCATTCTTCCTCATGCAGTCTGTGACACATTTTAAGTGGATATAAGATTGGCGTATGAGTGACCACAGCCTTTATGTTGTGACAAATAGTTACATGGGTAAAATGCAACACCATAAACCCCTTTGCTTTAGAATTCTGGTGAGCCCCTACAACCATTTTCTGAAGTATTAAGGTACCACCTGCTCTAAAAGCTTAAGCTGTTAGAGATTGAGCTCAACAATGTATATCATGCCTAACACTCCCCCTTAGGTGTAAAGTCCCCCGGTTACATGTGGAGACACAAACCAAGGTGCACCACGACCAAGCGCGCACAAGTAAACAGTGTGCGCATAGCACTAACATAAAGGGGGACCCAATGCAAGCGGAAAGAATTGAACCCAAGACCTTGCTAAACGAAAGCTCTGATACCATGTCAAGCACCATTTGCTCTAAAAGCTGAAGCTATTAGAGAATGGACCAAATATTGTTTATCATGCTTAACAAGAAGACTGCTCGTTTTTAATCTCAACTGAACTATTTAGACCAGATAGTCAGATTGCCAAAT